>JAHWFO010001907.1:44345-90488 GCA_023313115.1 Rhysida immarginata
CGGGGGGGGGGGGGGGGAACTCTTTATGTAATGGAGATCTTGCTTATAGGAATCTGCATACCGAATTTCACTCCTTTATATGCATAAATACACCTAGACCTTTTGGTCCCCTCTAATTTTCACCCCCAAAACTCCGACCTTTGAGCTAATCAAAACCAAACTAAATTATGTAGGTACACACGCCCATAGTAAGCTACATTCCGAATTTCAACCTTCTACCTCAAAAAATGTAGAAATGATGAAGGGTAATTCAAATCGTGTGTAAAATAAAACTAATAAGTAGCTCCATTTTTCCGCTACTTAATAATAGGTTTATAGATTATGAGCATTTGAGCAATAGTGCGTCGACAAAGCGATTTCATGTGCGCGCGCCGATGTCAGTAATGCTTAAAAGATGAACAGAAAGTAACAATGTATTCCTTCTTGATAAATCGATTGTTATATGACATGCTATTATCTTGGTATTCTTTACACTCACTGTTTAGCACGTGAATTCGACTTGAAGGGTCCACGAAAAATTCTGAAAAGTTGATAAGGCCGAGCTAAGATTTTGTTGGTCATATTTCTGAAAACAGAATTTGAAAAAGTTAATCCGTTTTCAAGTTATCGTGCAAAGGGCGGACGGCCGGTTAAACGTACAGACCAAGGGCGCTGTCACGGAAATCAAATTCCAGCTTGATTTCCGATGACGGGAGCGTTAGCTTTCGCTCTCGCTTCTTCTACCGCTCAAGGAGGAGGGCGGGTCAATGTCACTCGCCGCGTTAAAACCATCGACACGCCTCAGCCAATAGCGGAGCAAATCGAGGGGCGAATTTGAAAAGGATCGAGCGAGGAAAGAAAAAAGCGGTTGAGTTTTCAATGGAGGTGGACGGTTCGTCCCAACGTGCACGAGGAAATGGCGGGACGAGGAGTAACGAGCCATGCGGAGAACAGCACGGGAAGAACGAGGAAACCCTGTCAACGTGCGCTACTACGAGGAGAGAGACGAGCGAGCCAGGCCGGAAAGCTCCGAGGGCGGAGAATTCGCTAGGACGCCACGAAGGTGACGACGCCAGTAGTTTTCCGAGTGCGACGGACCGAGAGACGCCCAAAATCGTTGAGGGAGTGATGTCGATATCCATCGCGAATATTGTGAGTACTGTGTTTTATGTAGCCAGTTGTTCCAATTTGCTGCATGCTTGTTTTAGCGATTTATATCGCAGAGAGCTTCGCTCTGATACAATTATTGGAGGGGAATGGCCAGCCGGGCTTTCAGCCTATCTACAAGAAGAGCTGGGATTTAGGTTAATACAATTACCAGTTTCTCCTCGCTATCCATTAATTGTTTCAATTGGTTGGAATAGTATTAAGGTTATTCTGACAGTTTGTTTCTCTGGTTCATTTCAGTGTGATGAGTAGAAAATTCTCCAGTCAGTCGTAGGATAATTATAAGGAGTGACTATGAACTGTGACTCTACCTATTTAATATTGTGCTAGGACAGTGTGAATGATTGTTTAAGAATTGTCAGGAACTTTTGAACTTCTATTTCCCTAAATTTTGTGCTTTGGTGTTTTATATGTGTCTTACGTTTGAGATGTAGGCCAAAGAATTTCGATGGGGAATTATCAATCCCTGCAAGATTTGATATTACGCTTGCAAGGCTACTTATGTAAACGAGTTAGTCTTAATTGATGCGCTAGTGTTTATACATTGGATATTTAATTCTGTGTCAATTGATTTGTGATTCTTTAAGTGAATAAGATTTATTTTGCCAGTTATTACGTCATTTATATGTGGAAAGTCATCTACTTTGATCAATATATTTATGATAGTTATGAGTGCCAATGTATGTAATTGTTTCATTTATAATTGGATTGCAGATATGGTGCTAGTTAACTTTTAAGCCTTAGTTGTAAGGGTATCATATGTCCAGGCGTTTTGCCAAGGTACTATGGAATCAAGGTTGGATTCTTAGCAACCATAACGAATGTGGTATGCCTTCCTCTTATTTATGTTGATTGTATTTCACGTTGATAGTAGTGGCATATCTACAGGGTGTCCACAGCCTGGGTACATAGGGGATTAACACATACTTTTAAAACAAAACAATTTTATTTAATTCTAATGTCAATAAATAATATTTTCAATGTCATTTCTATCATTTTCAATTTGATGGGTAGGAAAAATAAATTTTGAAAAAGCACAGCATTTTTTATTCAGTGCTAAACCACCGCATCCACCTTTCCCCCTCTCGGACAAATAAAAAAAATAAAATAATGGAATTTACCATGTACCCAGACTCCGTGGACACCCTGTATAATTCAGCGCAGATTTTAGATTCAGAAGTTTCGTCGGTAAGTCTTTCGAAAAAGATTGAAATGCACATTTTCAAACTGTAAGATGCCGGCTTAACTATCGGTGAGACGGAACTATGACTACCTGCTTCCGAAATAGCGTTTGCTGCTCTTTTTATACAGGCTGTCCAAAAGTCTGGTAACATGGCAGATATCTCAAAGCTGCCAGGAAAGCGAGATCTGATGATAGTGGTTTACATATAATAGGGGGGGGGATTCATTGCCGCACTCAAATTTGACTTTGACCCCCAAATTTAAGGTCATCCATTATTAACTCGAAAACTATTAAAGATATTGAAAAATTTCCAATTGCTACCCTATAGAGCAACACCACATTAGTCTAAAAACAATTTTTAATCACACCCTTCCCCTTGAAAGATTGAGAAAATGGGCGAAAAAGTCACTCAAAAGTCAGCTTGGGCTGGCCAGGTTGGCCGAGATTTCCAACACATTTGAATTGCAATGAAGCACACCGTTGGGAATTTTCTTGAGTGACTTTCTCCCAGTTTTCTCAAAATCTTTCAAGGGGAAGGGTGTGATTAAAAATTGTTTTTAGACTTGTGTTGCTCTACCGGGTAGCAATTGGAAATTTGCCGCTATCTTTAATAGTTTTAGAGTTAGCAAATGGATGACCTTAAATTTGGGGTCAAAGTCAAATTTGAGTGCGGCAATGAATCCCCCCCCCACTTACCAATAAACCACACTCATCAGATCTCGCCTACCTGGCAGCTTTGAGATACTTACCATGTTACCAGACTTTTTGGACACCCTGTATAGTCTGAAAACGTGCATAAACTGATGTCTCAACCTGACAGTGTCATCAGTTGGTCAAAAACCGAACGATTCTAGCATTGTTTTTTCCCTGGGAAAAAAAAATTAGACTTAATCTCCATAGTTCTTGTACTGTGATTAAAGTTTTTTCGTGACTTTTGGGTCACCCCGTACTTTCATTTAATTCGATTATTAAACTAGTTTTTGTTTACTACAACATCGATTTCTTCCCAGTGTCATTAAATTCTAAATTCCCCCTGTGTTCAACATGACACCCGAAATATTAAATTCAAATTTAATAAGCATCTAGGTTTTACTCTAAACTTGCAATTTCATAGGTTTTGGCCCAAATCTGCCTTAGTTTTATCAACAAAATTGCCCACTAAATCGAGTCGGTGCCCACTGTTGTACTTACTTAGATCTTACTAATTATTAATGTTTAAATTTTAAGAAATCAAAACAAATTGTAGTGTTACAAAAAAGATCATATTTATTTGTTTAACTTATTTAATAACGCGGAGTTTCAAGTTTGTTTGTTTTCTTTTTTTACAAAATTAAGTTTACTATTTTTACATTTTAAATTGTTTTAAAATGATCGGGGTCACAGTTTTCCGGAAGGAAGCCACATCGAATTGCAAATCGATCTTCTATCCATCTCGGATGAGAAGTTGGTATTGGGATGAATAACATGCAGATGGTAGTCATGAAGGCATGTTATTCATGATGAAATGATATTTATGAAACGCTGAAAATATACAATAAAAAAGTGAATATTTATTTAAATTTAATATCTTCGGAGAACTATTATAGTTTAATTTTAAATCCAAACCCAACACAAAACTAAAAAAACAAGAGGAACATTAGAACAAAAACGAGACTAGTATATATTTTCGATATATTGTATAGAAGAAATTTTGGTTGATAATTTTAGTTGTGTATGTTGGGCTCAGAAACAAAATTAAAATTAAATTAATGAATTATAAAAGTGAATAATCTTGTATCGAAATACACCGTCTACCAATAAATAATTGGGCAACCCCAATAATAGATTAATGATCAATTGTAAGTTATGTACATGGTGCAGAGATGTCTAACTCTGAAGGAGATCCACCCTAATCGTCAGTGGAGGTAATCTCAGGGCGATCGAAAATTCTAACGAACAGACATCGCAGAACCCCGAAATGTTAAAAACCGTGTTATAAACCTTCATATCAAGATTTTCGTGCAACATTTTGAACATTTCCTATAGAAGCCCATCATCTGATATTCAGGTAGAATAGCCTTGCATAAACTTTATATCACGAAGTTCAATAAGTCTTAAACGCTCAAGTGGTGTCTAAAGCCATCGAACTGGAGAGGTGGAAGTAATGAGTCGGTTTTACGCTAGTTCTATCGATGGATGTACGAAGTGCTACCCAAAATATCCGAGAATTTGAACATTCTTCCCAAACCCAAAACATTCCGCTAGATGTCTCTTGCTTCACCTTTCAGCTGCTGCTCTGTCAAGTTTGAGAGTTATTGCTATTTTTGTTATAACGTATTCTTGTGCTTCTGAGAATTTCCAAATTATTCGACCAGGTCAGACTCGATAGAAGTTTACTGCGAAATTTTGAAAAGATTGGTTGCTCCACTTGGATCATTGTTAAGGTATTCATGGTCAGGATTTCCATGGACCCTACAGCCTTGGACTTCCAGGAGTACTTCAAAAAATGGAAAAATCGCTGGAATCGTTGCGTACTTTGAAAGTGACAACGAATATTAGGCTGTTCAAGACAACTGGACATATTCTGCTTTATACAAGAATATTCTCGGAATTTTGGTAGCACCTCGTATGGTGGCTACCCGGAGAGTGCATAATGTCTACCAGTAATGATAGTATTGGGTATTTCACGTACTACGGAAATTTACGGTAACGAACTCCCTACAGTAGCGATATTACGAAATGGATCCCTGTAGGTTCCAAGATAGAGCCAGATGATGCTACGTTGTTGCTGCTGCCATGGCGTAGTAGGGAAGAATTAGAATGACGGATAAGGTCTTTGGAGCAGAGGCCAACTTCCCGTATCCACCTGTATGAGATTTTGCAAGAAGAAAGGCTAAATTCCAATGAATGTTCTCCACAACATAGTTCAGCATGCCTCCAGAGCTGATGTCGCCAGATTTTGACAGATCAAAAATTCCAGAAACGTTTTGTGGAGGTGTCCAATTACTATTTGGTAGATAATGATGATTAAGATTAAACTGTTGACACACGTGTAGATAAACTTACCGAACAGCGTGTGTAAACCACCCAAGGAGTTTTAAATTTTCTTCGTATTCCATGTTAATCAATCTTTTACCGAGGTAGAGTACACACGTCCCTAGTAGAAAAATTAAAGAAATAATATTAAAGGATAATGCTTCATGTAAGTAATAAGCATATTTTTAATTTACTAAAACCTTTGTCATCTGCTGACATTCCATCTTGAATAAAAGCGATGACATTATTCAAGTTGATGGCAAGTCTTGAATAAAAAGCGATGACTTCAGTTGATGGGTAGTAGAATAAAAGCGACGACTTCAGTTGATGGTAAGTCTTGTATAAAAACAATGACGTCAGTAGATATAAATCTTCAATAAACGGGATGACTTCAGTTGATGGGAAGTAGAATAAAAGCGATGATATCTGTCGATGGAAGTATGAATAAAAGCGACGACTTCATTCGATGTAAGTCTTGTATAAAAGCGATGACATCAGTTATATAAATCTTGAATGAAAGCGGTGACTTCATTTGATATAAATCGGTATATGAATAGTCCCTTAATGAAAAAGTGATAAAAACCCAATTTTAAACAATCATTCAAATTTTACAACTACGAGAACAAAATTTCAAACCATGATGCAAAAATTCCACTACCAATAACTGTCCGGACATCTGTCATCAGTATGAATGAGCGATTTTATGAATACAAATAAGACGGCCCTGATTTGAATAAATACTCACCGGATGATCCCAGAAGTCGATTAGAGGCAGCCTGATTTACACGACGGGAATTAGTGCATTTGAGAGAGGTGTCACTTGTAGGCTGTCACATAGTCGGTATGTCGATACATGCCAGAAACACAGCTAAGTTATCCAAAATGAACCAATGACAACGCTCCGGCATTACCAGCCAAACTCCTCCGAAAATCACAATAGAAGGGTTGTACGCACAAAGGCTAGTAAGTTCCAGAACATAAGTAACACTACTGTGAGCATTAATACTATGGATAAAACTCCACCGCTTTGGTTTCCATGAAGAACTGCAGCATACAATCCAAACTTCACACAAGGTGGCTAAGTTTGCTTGATTCAAAGAGTGCGTGAACTGGACACTCGTCCAGGATCAGAAGTACTATGGAACGATGAATTAGGTCCACCCGTTTCCAGTCCGAATGCGCTCGGGATAGGAAAGTTCCCGTAGGCAGTTTCCAACGTCTGAGGTTTCCGTAGCCGATTTAGGCAGAATTTAATGCAAGTCCGCTGTTCCATATTTTTTTCTCGACGATACTTGCTCACATGCGTTGCTATAATAGGTCTAAATACCAATCCTTTTCGCTACTAAAAATAATCTATGCAACTGCAATAGGCGATTCATGCAAACATGTTGAATTTGTTTACATTTTACGCAACGACCTTTGTCCGGTTATTTATTTCCAATACATTGTATTTTCATTGGTATTGTGTCCGGACAATTATTGGTAGATAAGTTTCCAAAACATGAAAATTAAACACTCGAGACCAAATGTGAAATAGATACGGGGCTAAGGTTTTAGGAAACATGAACTTAGAATCCATCTAGAAATCCACATTTGGATGGTGGTCACTTGCGACTTAACAGGGAAAATTAATTCCACTTGTCGGATTTGATCCATCTGAAAGCTATCAGTTTGCAAGGTCGCAATGACAAGACCCTGATCTTACGTCTAGTTACAGTACACATTTTCAAACCACCGCTGCCAAGAACTGACAGTTTCTGATATTGTTGCATGACTCCATCCTCATTCAAAGAAGCAGATGCGAGTGATAAGCCACAGTAGTAGTCGCCCCAAAACCACTAGTGATTAAACGTCAACGATGGCCCTAGCCAATCAAAAGTGACCTACACAACAGATAGCACCAGTTCAACGGAAAACTAACATCACGGTGACTACTTTGAAATAAGAGGGTTCGTAAGTAAGGTTCGTTTTTTTCAATATCTATTCTTTATCAGATTATATATACATTTAAGTATTTTTCCAAATTGTTTCCAAGTTTATTTAAGCACTTGCCAAAGCGCTCAATGAACTTCCGCATGATCACTTCATAAAGTCTGCCGCCGGTGAAGAAAGCCACGCAATTTTCACTTGTTCATAGTCGCTGAAGTGCAGGCTGCCCATTAACTCCTTTAGATCCCAGGCTGTAAGGCGGGTGGTCAAATTGTTCCCAACTAAATAGATCTTTGTTTGGGAACGACTTGAGCACCCGCTTAACAGTCCGGACCTCGCTTCCAGTGGCTACCACCTGTTCCGGGATCTAAAGGAGTTCATTGGAAGTTCATTGGGAGTTCTATGAAGTGATCATGCGGAAGTACATTGAGCGCTATGGCAAGTGCTTAAATAAACTTGGAAGCTATGTGGAAAACTAGTTAGAGGCATATATAATCTGGTAAAGAATAAATATTGAAAACCTTACTTAAAATAAACCCTTCGTATAATAAATACTGAATCACGAATTGACTCATGTAACTTAGAGGGCGCTTGGGGCGTTCAAATTTTCTTCGTTGGTACTGCTGAATAAATGTAATTTATGGTCCTGGCGGTTTTTGCTAATAGCCTGCCAAGCAACATTTGAGTCAGAAGTGGCATTCTTATAAAATGCGAACCTTGAACGTGATCTAGCCCCCATGTGTCGAGTTCTGTACGTTACAGAGACACCAGAACGATAACTTCCAAATGGTCTTTTAACAAGTGGAATTCATGATGAAATTGATATGGCAAAAAGACACTTCCATTTGAAACAATTTGACTTCCATCCAATATGATAGTTTCAAGGTGGTGGAACGTGCCTGTACTCGTAAATCTGAAGTCCTATTATTTGCTGGATGATTGAAAAATTAACCTAGGCATTGACCTACATTCTTTTGTAATACTAAAAGTTACTACATGTAATACCAAATATTATAATATAAAATAGAATGATATGAAAAATGAAAACGAAAGCATCTTACTTTCAGCCAGTGTACAAAAGCTTTTGTTTCAGATTTTGAAGTTACCTTACAGGAACTATTTGTAAACTGACTTTAGGTACCCATATAAATTTCACATTTGGTCTCGCTAGTTCAATTTTCCTGTCGGTTTTTGGATCAAACTGCATAGTCAAAAAATAAGACAGAACTGTGGTGTAGAATTGCCTGTAAAGCAAAGAAAGAAAAATAAACAGCCACTCTCAATCTTGCCGTTGAGAATGAAGGCATGGCCTTCGAAATACGTACCCGGCATTTCAGATCTGATGTTTGTTAGCAAGAGGTCTTTTCGGCATATACATATTGTACAATGAAGGAACACTAACAACGACTTGGAAACTAGCAAAAGCTACAATATTTATAATGGTAGGGTTGAAATTTATATTCTCAATCATTTGAAATCCTAAAATGCTACTGCTAAGTTTCCATTTCAAATAAATTTTAATGAGAGACTGCTACTCTTTCCTTGCTGCCAAAGATCCCACATCTCAAAACAAGAAACTAATATTTTAGCATTAATTGTACGATTCTTAAATAGCTTTAACGTTATTATTTCTAGGATGTATTAGGAAATTCTTACCTTCCGTAATTAAGCTTCAAGATGAGGATGCTTTTTTTACATAGCGGCCGCGTCGTCCATTGCCATATCGTCCATAGCCATATCGTCCATAGCCATATCGTCCATAGCCATATCATCCATAGCCATCGTTCCCATATCCATTGTTCCCATATCCATTGTTCCCATATCCATTCCCATCGTTCCCATATCCATCGTTCCCATATCCATTCCCATCGTTCCCATATCCATTCCCATGGTTCCCATATCCATTCCCATGGTTCCCATGTCCATTCCCATGGTTCCCATGTCCATAGCCATGGTTCCCATGTCCATAGCCATGGTTCCCATGTCCATTGTTCCCATCGTTCCCATATCAGTTGCCATCGTTCCCATATCAGTTGCCATCGTTCCCATATCCGTTGCCATCGTTCCCATCGTTGACATATCAGTTGCCATCGTTGCCATTGTTCCCATCGTTGCCATCGTTCCCATTGTTCCCATATCCGTTGGCGTAGATTTCGCTGCTGTCGTTGATTTTGCTGTCGTACTTTTCTTTGTATAAGTCGTCGGCGGCGGAGTATAAGCTGTTGACGGCGGTACATATGTTGGTGTCTTTGGCGGAGGACAAGGAGGTACATAAGTTGGAGGTACGTAAGTAGGTACGTAAGTAGGTACGTACGTAGGTACGTACGTAGGTACTGTTGGTTCCTCTGGCGGAGTAGCCGCCATGGAACTCAAAATTAGACCTCCAAAAAGAATCGTCATAAGAATGGCACATTTACATGGTCCTCCGTCTTTAAGAAGCCCGCAGTCATCATCGCCGTTGGGTAAAGGCAGAGACATTTCGTGAAAATTTTGATTTTCTGTAGACCCCGAGATTTTTTACTAGAAAATTTTGAAGAGGCTTCCTCTACATGTTACTCTGATGAAACTCCTTGCTATCTGTGCATGAAAAGCACAGAACTCTCTACAGCTTGGTCTCGTGTTTTTGTCTCGCGAGGTTTCAACAATTTGCTTCTCAGCACTCGTCATTGTTGACGTCGTCGAGATGATAGTCGAAATCATGAATTCGTTTGTTGAAATTGTAATAATTTAATACTGGAAATAAGTATTAAAACAAATTTCATGAAAAAATTTTAAAATATATTTCGCATTAATCACTTTTAAAGTAAATAAAAATTATTTTGTTATTAGTATGCTGAAAAAGGTTTAATTTTTCTCGTCATCTCAGGAGATGTATTCGAAATTGAATTTTTCTCTGAATTTTTAACATATTCCAATTTAAAATAATAACATTGTTAACACATTCCAATTTATAATTTTAATAATAACTTATTTCTTAGCCGTGTTGTAGGTTATTAAAGTCTTTGAAATCACAAATTTATTTTTAAAATAATAATTTTACTTCAAATAAATTGTATATTTTTTTCATGACAGTGAAATTATGATTTTTATTTTTATAATTATTTTTTAAATTTAAAAACATCATTTTATTAGCGATTATAAAAAATTTTACTTTTTTATTATATTTTACATTTTCATAGAATTTTAGGCTAGAAACAATAGTTTTTATTTTTAGATTTTCGAATTTGTTGTTTGTAATATTTTTGAAATGATTGTTGACAGTCAACAATATTATCTTCTATCTATCTATCTATCTATCTATCTATCTATACATATACAAGGCGTTTTTGAATTGAGTACAGATTTTTTGGGAGATGATAGAAGAGGTCCTTAGAAGTATTTTTTGTCATATGAACATGGGGTCCCCGCAGCTCCGTTTACTTACAACACTGCATTGAACAATCAAATGACACCGGGACTTAGTGTACGTTGGTAGGCCTAGATTATTTTATTTTTAACAATTAACACAAGCAATCGGTGTCATTTGATTGTTCAATGCAGTATTGTAAGTAAACGGAGCTGCGGGGACCCCATGTTCATATGACAAAAAATACTTCTAAGGACCTCTTCTATCATCTCCCAAAAAATCTGTACTCAATTCAAAAACACCCTGTATATACAGGGTTCGAAAATACAAATCTGAAAGGATACTTTCAATGGAAGAATTGTTGTACCTTTATGTGAGGTTTTTTTTATATGTATTCCATTTCCAAAAATACCGAATATGTAAATCAACTTTGAAATGTCTAATGGAAACCCCAATTTTAATGGTATTTTCAGATTGTAACAAGATTTGAGAAATGTTTTATTCTTGGCGACTTCCGTTTTCGCCATTCGACAACTTAGGGAAAACGAAAGACTGAGTTCGTTGGTGGAAAAAATCAGTGAACAACTTCCGGTTCAAAAGGCCACAAATAACATAGGGGACCACGTTTTTCACTATACAATTCTATGTATAAATGGCCTGTGCACTGCCAAATGCTGTTCTCTCTTTGGCATTCCATACCTATAGCAGAGAAAAGGCTTGTGAATTAAGTGAGGACACGTGATGGTCTTCCTTGATGGTCAATATCAGTCAGAACTGGTTCAAGGGTATGTGGTTTAGTGGGACCATTATGGTTCATAGAAACTTTCAATGCTAAAATATGGCATGTAATATAACAAACGACTTGGAATGATGCGTCATGAATGAATATAATGTAAAATTAATGATAGTCGAAATTGCTTCCAAGGAACCTGATTTAGTGAAACCATCATAGTTCATTGGAACTCTCAATGCTAAAATATGGCATGTAATATATCAAACGACTTGGAATGATGTGGCATGAATGAATGTATCGTAAAGGTAATGATAATCGAAATTGGTTCAAAGGTACATGGTTTAGTGGAACCATTATGGTCTATTTGATACTCTCTATGCTAAGATATGGCATGTAATATATCAAACAACTTGGAATGACGTGTCATGAATGAATATAACGTAAAATTAATGATAATCTAAAATGGTTGCATGATTCGTGGTTTACTAATACCATTATGAAACAACTGGAAACTTTCAATGCTTAGATATGCCATATAATTACTTACGCCTTAAATTATCAACAGTTAATTTGTGTTAGGCATATTTTAAAAATAGCTAGTAGCTAATCATTCCTTCAATGGTACATGCATTGGCAATAGTTTATAACGAAAAATTGACCCTTACACAGAACGCTTCAACAATTAATGCTTATTTCATTAAATAGGAATGCTTACAAATAAAAAGATTCTTATATGTTCTAATCTATAGAGAATTTTTACTTTCTCCTATTAATTTTCCAGGCAGTTTTATTCAATTTGAACTATACATTTCCCTTACGAAAGGCTTCTTTAGAAATCAAATGCTTTCCTTTTCATTCTCGAATGCCTTAAAATCTTATCGGTCCTGGGCATTTCGGTTGCCTGACTTGTTATTTAGTATCGTAACTTGAAAACGAATCTGTTTTCACGTTCCGTTTTCACCAATGGAGAAATGTGAGACAGAGCACGTTCGAAAATGAGATAGTCGTATTAGGTTCACTTGCACGTGCTCTAATGGTACTATTAGGATGCCCCCTAAAAATTTGCAATGCTATCATATGGCATGTAATATATCAAACAATTCGTGACGGCGTATCATAAATGAATATAACGAGTAATTAATGATACTCGGTAATGCTATAGTAGTACGTACTCTAATGGTATCATATGGCACCACTGATAACTTTAAATGCTAAAATATGTCATGTAAATATCAAACAAGTCTTGACAGCGTGTCATAAGTGAATATAACCAGTAATTAAACCATACTGATACGCCATAATGGTTTAGTAATGCACACTTAATGGTATCACATCCACTGGAAACTTCCAATACTAAAATATGTCATGTAATATATCAAACAATCGTGACGGCGTGTCATAAATGAATATAACCAATAATCAATGATACTGCTGTAATGGTTTAGTAGTACGTACTCTAATGGTACCATATTGTACCACTAGAAACTTTCAATGATAAAAAATGTCATGTAATATATCAAACAACTTGTGATGCCGTGTCATAAATGCCGTGTTGGGTCCTAGTGACCACAATCTCAATTTCACACATGCAATGACCATCAACAAGAATGGACCAGTTGGGTCCCAATACATTTAATAGAGTGGGACTATTTCTTCCGAACCACGGTCAATAGTACGCCGTTTTTTCAAGAGCACGCAGATAGTCAGATGTGAAAATTAAAGTGTTGGACTATCATAAGCAGGGAAGGAAAGGTAACAAAACTGTGCCAAAGATCGTCATATACAGAGAGATACTAACTTCACTTTGATACCAGTTAAAATGACTCCACCTTGCAATGTGCATTCTTACTGTAAAGAAAGTAATGTTTTTATGTATTGTAAAGGTTGTTTTTGCACTTACATAAGAGTTATATTTTTTAATAAACTTTTAAATCGTTTTCTATTTTATTCTACAATCTCATCATGGTTCATTTTATTCCGTGGAATTTCCACGGGTCCTATTAGCTTTTAAAATTCTTGTCTGTCTGTTTATCTGTTTGAACACGCTAATCTTCAAAACTACTTGACGAATTTTCACAGGTAACTTGAGCGTTGCTTGGGAGAACATATAGGCTTTATTTCATCAAAATCGGCTCACGAAAAAAAAAGATATCTTAATTTAAACTTTTAGGAGTCTGCTCAGCCATAGCCTACAAAGATAAGGAAAGTCTGCCTAATAGCTCACTGCTCTATTGTTGCAGTGATGCGAAATTTTGAACAATAATCTTCTCGCTTTGCCACCTGGTAGCGCTGATAGTGATCTCTCAACTTTGCTCTGGATAGTTGTTTACTATCTTCGAACTTCCTCATAACGAAATCATTGGCCACACCCCAAAAATTTGTTTTACGGAAAATTCGTTATACAGAAATATGGTTAATACTCAAGATTTACAGGGTCGGGACACATTAATATGAACACCTCTCTTCGAACATGTTGGAACGTCCCATGGCATGCACATGAAAAATCATTGCATATCCTTGAAAGCTGACAACAGCAGACGTGTAGCAGCATCCGTTAACACAGCAGTTGTCGCCGTCATGGGCAAAGCAAGTGACCTGTCGGATCTCCAAAAGGGGATGATCATTGGCTATCGGGCCAAAAGGGGCAGCATTTCAGAAACGTCCACCTTTGTGAACTGCTCTAGGGCTGCCGTTGTGAAGGTGTACCGCGACTGGACGAACCAGACAGTTTCGAGCAACCGAAGAGGTAACTGTGGGAACCCACGGGCCATCGATCCTAGCGTGCCACTGTTGAGCAACTGACACAGCAAATGAACAGTGGGGCCACTAGGCGTGTCAGCACCAAGACAGTGCAACGATCCCTCTTGAGGTTGGGGCTCCGGAGCAGGCGTATGGTAACAGCACCCATGTTGACGCCTGTGCATCGCCGAAAACGCCTCCAATCCGCAATGGACTATCGCCATTGGACCTCAGCCGAGTGGCAAAGGGTTGCTTTCTCTGACGAGTCGCGGTTTTTAGTGAACAGAGTGGACGGACGATGGAGAATTCGCCAGGATACATCTGAGAACAGGCATCCCGACACCATCGTTGGCAGACGACAGGCTGGTGGGGGAGGTGTGACTGTTTGGGGAATGTTTTCGTGTTATGGTCTGAGTCTACTGATACCACCGGAGGGTCCACTGAATGCTGTTCGTTATCTGACGATCATCGCAGACCAGGTACACCCCTGCAGTCGACAGTGTTTCCTCAGGGTGAGCTGTCGAGTTATGCCCCACGAGCTGACGCCTCATCGAGGTTCTGCCACATCCAGCATACAGCCCGGACCTGGCACCTTCCGACTACCAACTCTTCCGGTCCATGGCGCACTTCCTGCGTGGACGGCGCTTCGCCAATGTCAGTGAGGTTGAAGACGCCGTGCGTGACTTTTTCTCCCAGAAACTGATGGAGTGGTTTCGCGAGGGCATCCGCCAACTGGCTGATCGTTGGAT
This sequence comes from Rhysida immarginata, assembly GCA_023313115.1. NCBI lineage: Eukaryota > Metazoa > Arthropoda > Chilopoda > Scolopendromorpha > Scolopendridae > Rhysida > Rhysida immarginata. The sequence continues at coordinate 59,186 of JAHWFO010001907.1, forward strand.
GAAGACCATCGAGCATGATGGACTCTATTTTGAAGATTAGCAATGAGTGGTTCCTGTCTGGTGCCCATTTAAAAGTTTGCGCAGTGATCGGCCACTACTTTTGACTCAAACTCTGCACTTATGCTAATAACGAAATAATACTAATGTCCAAGATGAGCGAATAGCCAGTGATGATTAGTCTCTTTAATGGAAACGATAAACTTCATTTGAAATGAAACGTTTTAGTTCTCGTTGAAAGGTCGAGTATTTTGTCAGTTGTCGTAAAGCACTGGGTAAGCCTGACCATTCTGTGACACTAGCATGAGAAAAACGACGATTTGTGTGTTGGTTTTTCGCTGATGGCAAATAAATCTTAGATGTTTGTCGAATTGGATAGCAATGTAAGTCAGTGACTAAATTTAATGACAATGGAACTGGAATTTGCAACATTGAGTGAGTAGTCTTTATATACAAAAGTGCATAATTGTAATTTGTATATTTGGTAGATTGTTAAGATTCGAGAGTCCCAAAATAAACTGGAGATAGATTCTCTTCGGGGTACCTTTAGAAGTATGCGTATAAACGACTTTTGTATCTTAAAGATTTTGGATAAGTTACAAGAGGTGGTAGCTCCCCAAAATATTACACCAAAACTTAAATTAAAATGAATCAAAGTATTGCATAATAAAATTAACACACTTCTAGTTAAGCAATTCAGATTAGTAATTCGCAAAAGTAGTTTTATGTGATGATCCCAAGAAAGATCATGGGCTAAAGTTATACCAAGTTATCTGAAAGTTTTCGTTACAGTAACCCTAAGACCATCAGCATGTGGGTCTTAGGCCGTCTTTACACAAGAACAGTAAGACCGGACCTGGTACACTTTGAGTACGGAGTCCGAAAGACGATCATTCCACACAAGTACGGAGAACGAATCGATCGGTACGGAATACTCCAGTTTCCGTACTGGACCGGGTACGGAGATCCTTCGATACACGATCCGTTCGGAACGATTTGTGATTGGCTCAAATAGGTCAAACCAAAATGACTACTCCACCACCGCATGGCAACTCGTCTAACAATTTTTGCACATGGGAAATGTGGGAAATTGAAGAGTTAGTGAGTATTTGGGCGGAAGCTCAAATACGAGGGTGGGCTGAAAAGTAATGCCTCCATGGCTGTAACTTTTTTATTTTTTAACCGATTTTCAAAATTCTTTTTGTATCTGATACTCACATTTCTCCTCTATGTAATGCACTATTCACTTTTCGACATAGTTCCCATCCCTTTCCACGCATTGCGCCAACGCGTGACTAGTTGGGTGAACCCGTCGGAGAGGAATTCCGGGGTTGTCGTCGACACGAGGATTGAATGGCAGCTTTGGATCCTCTTCTGCAGTACGATAACGCCCGTCCGCACACGATCGCCACACATCAGAGGAGGTTGCAGCGCCTACAGTTCAAAGATGAAAAACTGCAGTTCAAAAATGAAAGACTTTGCACCTTGCGACTTTCACCACTTCCCAAAGAGGAAAGAGCACCTTAAGGGGTATGAATTGCGTTCTGACGACGAGGTGAAACCTGCCGTTCGGTCGTGGTTTCGACAACAAACCCGGAATTCCCCTCCGACGGGTTCACCCAACTAGTCACGCGTTGGTACAATGCGTGGAAAGGGATGGGGACTATGTCGAAAAGTGAATAGTGCATTACATAGAGGAGAAATGTGAGTATCAGATAAAAAAGAATTTTGAAAATCGGTTAAAAAATAAAAAAGTTACAGCCATAGAGGCATTACTTTTCAGTCCACCCTCGTACAAACTGATCTCAATAGAAATGTCGTACTTCCTGTTTCTCAGCTATAGCCGCGTAGTGAGGATTTCAGACAGTTATGTAGGGGAACGGTCTCTTTATTTGCGTGTGTAAAGAAAAAGTTATCGCACTCTGTTCGTACCCTATCAATCAGACTAGTTGCGTTCTGTTCTCACATCATACCGTTCTAGTGTAAAGACGGCCTTATTCACGTTAATTTTTTAGTCCGTTCCGTCTGCTCCAATCAGATGATTGCATAGCTGTGGCATTTAAAGAATTTAGCAGATTATTCATTTTAATGTGTGCCTCAATCAACACAACATTGTCAACGTACATTGATTTTTTTATTCATAAAATTAGTGGGAAGATCATTTATAAATAGGACAAACAGGAGTGGGAACAAAATTGAGCCCTGTGGGACTCCCCTGCTTCTTTCAATAACGGATGAGGAAAGGCTTCGTAACATATCTCCTATTATGTAAGAAGCTGAAAATTCTTTCTAAGGGTACACCTCGAATGTTAAAGTATGCCTTAAGTTAATAATAGCGAAACAGAAACTGTATCGAAGGCCTTTGTGCAATCCACAAATATTGCTGCAACTAGTTTGTTGTGAAGCAATATCTGTACTTCTATGTGGAACAAAGCAGTATTGGTTATTACAGACCAGCTTATAGAAAAAAAATAATTTTAATTTTTAATGGATGCTCGAACTTACAAGCCTGTACAGCCCTGACCCCCTTTCAAGTATACAGGGTGAATACAAAAGTCTGAATCCCCCTTTTATTTTTGAACCGAAGCAGATATGTCAATTTTGATGAATCCGATGAATAGGAAGTAGTGGGTGGCCTATCCCATGGTGCACTTTTCATCATCCCAAATATGCAAATTAGGACACATTCAAAATTTATCTCAAAAACCGTAAGGGATAGAGAAAAAAAAACCAATTGCAAACTTGTTCAGCATTAAAAAACAAACAAAACAAAAAAAATCATCCAAATCGGACCAACCAATCACCCACAATCATGTGGTGAACTTCAAACAGTTTCTTCAAACAGTTCGTTTAAAAAAATGTTAATCAACAAAATGCAGTCAGTGTTCCATCCTAAAAATACGGTCCAACCACAGTGTCATTGTACAATCCACACCACTCATTGATTCTCCAGTTCACTTGATGAGCTGCTTCTCGCAGACATCGTGGGTTTTCGTCTGCCCAATGATGATGATTGTGCCTGTTGATAACTCCATCCCTGGTGAACTGGGCTTCATCTGTCCACAACACCTCATGAATGAAGTTTGGATTGTCATCCAGGCAGGTAAGTAATCAGTTGCAGAAGGCGGCCCTAGCAACATAATCCAATGGCAGTAACTCCTGGTGACAATGAATATGGTATGGGTGAAAATGATGTGCGTGTAGAATGTTGAGAACAGTTCTCTGATGGCACCCAACATCTGCAGCAATTGCTCTGCTGCCTGTGTGGGGATTTGCAGCAACTGCAGTCAGAACTAGTGTTGTTGTATCCTCGTCGCCTTGTGCCCTTGGTCGTCCTCGTTCTGCATTAACATTCCCTGTAGCCTCGAATCTTTGAATAATGTGACGCATTGTTTGACGAGATGGATGGCGTTCGTTAGGGTATCTGTCTCGATACAACCTAACTGCAGCATGTAGGTTTCTCCTTGCTTCTCCGAAGCAGAAGATCATGTTGACCATTTCCGGAACTGATTGTGGGTGATCGGTTGGTCCGATTTGGATGATTTTTTTTTTGTTTTGCAATTGGATTTTTTTCTCTACCCCTTACGGTTTTTGAGATAAATTTTGAATGTGTCCTAATTTGCATATTTGGAATGATGAAAAGTGCACCATGGGATAGGCCACCCACAACTTCCTATTCATTGGATTCATCAAAATTGACATATCTGCTTCGGTTCAAAAAATAAATGGGGGGGTTCAGACTTTTGTATTCACCCTGTATTATAAAATTTTCAATAAATTTATTAAATTGCCGTATGAAGAGCATTTTTACGAAGTGGTACCCTCCATATGAACATGAAAAGCTTATTTGAAGAATACATAGAAATAATATATAGAAATTTCAAGTTCTTCTAAATTCAATCATGAAATCAAGCAACAAGTTGAATAGAGGTATCGGAGTGAAATACCAGCTGATTGGAGAGCCAAACATTGCATCAGCCAGGTGTAATTCAGAAGATTTACACGTGGATATGGAATGAGAAATTAGAGAGATTATGGAACCTTGTGGAAGCTTATAAATTTTAGTGTCAAGTTATCCAGTGGTCTCTCTCTCTCTCTCTCCGAGTGATTGAGGTGAACAGGGGTCACCGGTCACCCTGGTTCTCTTGGTAGCGTTAGCTCAAGCCTCTCATGTGTTTTTCCAAGCTTTTGAGTTGGAAGAAGTGATCCAGAATAATGAAAATGCCATGATTAAATCCACCACAGTATGCTCGAGGTAGAAACCTCGGAGAAGTATGAAAATTATGCAAGAAATCCTGGAAAACGAAGTTAAGATGTATTTGAAGATCCAGAGCAGCAGCCACTATCCCCAACACAAAGCCTGTATTGAATGAACGCTCTCCTATGGTAAAACACGCTAAATCTTTTTCTCATTCTTCTGCGCCATCATCATTGAATTTAAATTTACTTTTATAATAAACTTGTGTAAGTTGTTACTTTCTTACAAAATCAGTTCTATTAATGAGAACTGCATTGATAAAGGGAGTTTATTAAAATATACTTGCTGGGCAACCCCAAAGATAAGGTACCGGATATACAAAAGTCAGGCATCTACGTCCTCCATTGTTCGCAATGCTCTAAGCTTTACAAAGGTCAGACCAAACGCAGTTTATCCACCAGATTTAAGGACCACCTCGACCACAGAAGATTCGGTAGATGCAGTCAATCAGCCATAGCCAAACGTTCAATAGAGACGGGTCACGATTTTTCCATCGACAACTTAACACTGTTACAATCTATCAATAAAAAACACTTGCTAGATGCTTTCGAGAGCATGGCTATCCATAAATCCAAGAACACGTTATTAAACTCCGACTTAGGCCCTATTGGTGATTCCCCTCTAATTCAGTGGTGGTCTCAATTAGCCAACCAATAATATTGTTTTTATTTTTCTATTATTGGTCTGCCTTGTATTTCTCTCGCTATATAAACCGCTTTCGGTTTCCAATCAGTTCACTTTGGGTTTTCCACGCGTTCTCCTTGGTTCCTCCCGAATGATGAGACCTTTGCTCTCGAAAAGCGCTTCCAGGTTGTATTTTTCCGTTATTTTGGTTAAATTCTTTATTACTTTTGTTGTGGTAAAAGAGCCCTTCTTTATACTTAATTAACAGTAAAAGTTTAAAGGGAATAAAAACTTCATAATTAAATTTAAGGAATAAATAATTATGTTAAAGGTCCAGCTAGCTAAGTAACATTTGATAGTGATTAACTTCTAGTTGTTCAATAATATCTATAAAGAATAAGAGATAGTAAAAATAAAGTATCTTGGCATTAAAAGCCTAAGGCGAATATCCGGTATGTAGATAAGCTACATCAGCCGCTACTACCGAAGAACCACCTTTGATCACCCACGTATATTGACGTGGAAGGTGAACCCGAGGGGAGTAAACATAGGGAGCAGCCCTGGTGATATTTCAACGTCTTTAAAATACTCTTACCCACCCCCCCCCCTCCCGGGACTTCACAAGCCTTTGGTCTTGCATTGCTGCTAGAAACAAAACAAGGTCCGAAGTATAGTAATGCTTAATCCAATATAGCGGTTCAGCTAGATTTTTTGAAATAAATCCGCAATATTAAATCCATTATTTTTTTTCTGGACCTTTGCTTCATTTTAAAAGGTGACATTCTATCACTCAAAACTGTATTCATACGTTTTATAGGAAAAAGTAAATTACAAGTAACCTTATACTGCGATTAGCTTCTCACTCGTCGCATTGATTTAATTTACGAAATCGTGCGCTCCAGATAATACAAATAGTCCTTTCAATTACTCATTTCTAAAGATTATCGCCATACTCATTTCTAAAGATTATACATATTGTCCCTCGGCATTCATTTCCTTCATTATTCGCATAATGTCATTTGGAGCCAGCTGCCATTCGCCCTCCAAGTATTTACTTTGCAATAATGTCTAATTGAAATCTGAAGTAACTCGAGACTCAAACTGTCTTCATCTTTAATCTCATTTCTACCAATAATAAGCCTTAAATTATGATTAGGTATATTGTTACAATGTTTGTAATTTCTGTGGTGTTGGCTCAATCTGCCTTTATAAGATTGAAGTTCCTTATCGTACGTTTTTCTCCAGACACTTTCCATAAGCCATCAGCTCTGCGCCTCTTAAGATTGCAAATATCACTAAAAAGTCTTTTATTCATTCAAATACCTTTAAAAGGCCATTAGTTGACTTGTCAATATGATTAGTTAGTAGTTTGTTCTTTAATTTTATTCCCAAGCTATTATAAGTTATATGACTGTAAGAATTGAAAAAAATTAAGATTTCTTTCCAATTGTATTCCCATTTAAGATAACGAATTCTCCAAAAAAACCATTGTGGCCATTTTTGCCTCAAGCATTTCCCAAATAACGAAACCAATAATATTAAGATTAAGACTAAGTTTATTATCTTAACCTAAGCATAAAGTTGGATCTGGTTGTTTTTTTTTAATAATAATTTTACAGTGTTTATTTTCGGGGTCTTCGTCTTGAATCGAGTGGTTACAGTGGATCTTAAAAACTGCATAGTTGTGAGACCGATACGATAGGAACTTTCAGCAACGGCAGAAAAGGACCTAAAAATAAAATTAAAATTGTTAGATTACCAAATAGAAAATTCATATTTGACAACTGAGTTGTAGATAACGTTTATGAACTTACTCAGAAATTTTTCAAGGAGTTCCGAGTTTTTTGTTAACTTATTCAAAATAAATTTTAATTTATTTAGAATAAATTAGTTTATTTAATTTATTTGAATAAATTAACCTACACGAGCTTGCCATTGCTGGGATGCTTCTTTATTCCTAGAAAAAAAAAAATAAACAAGATGTGAATTTAAATGCAACTTGAATAACGCACCTAGGACAAGGTTGTACTACAGTACAACTGATCGGTACAGTTAACAAAACCAAATAACGGATCTGACATTTCCAGAACAGATGTTCAGATAATCAAAGGAGGACAAGAAGCTGGGAAAAATCCTTTTCATAAACAGACATTATGGTTAAAGAGGAAAGTTCCACTAGATCAACGTCCTTACGCCTGCCAACAAAGAAAAGGCAAGTCCAAATTCCTTCCGTATTCTTGCACAGCATTGAGTAGAACTGGCTAGAATACAATGATAGAAAACTATGTTTCTTCACTGAACACAGTAACTATTACAAATTATAAAAAGCCACTGTGTACTCAATCCCATTAAGTGTCTGCCTGTAAGCATCAAAGCAAGGATTTGCTTATCAATGAACAAGCCTATGAAAGTTGATCTAAATCGATCTTAGAAGTTGTCATATCAAACTAAGTTGTAATTCTTACCTATTATTAGTAGGTTCAATAAGTTCGGCCACAATGATGATTATCTCCAATCAGGCTTGGAGGAGAGAGGAACTATCAGGTCGTTGCATATCAAATGTCGGATTTCGAAGTGGTACATTCCCAGAGATAAACCTATCAGCGACCAGCTGCCTGAAATTTGCGTGTCTGCGATGATATTTAATAACGTTTGAACCCAAGCGAAGATAGTCATGACTTCATAAGAATTACGTGTGATAATGCATTATGAGTTCAGGTTGAATCACATTGCATCCAACGCCTCTCGAAGCATCAATAAGGTATTTGGTGTAGGCACCATAAACGAACGTACTGAACCACTGTCCAACGTTGGTTCCGAAAATTCCGGGCGGGAGTGACGGGCCTGGCAAATGAGCCACGCGGCAGACCGCCCAACGTGTTGAATGATGCTGATCTGAAGCGATCTGTGGAAGAGGACCCGTCAAAAACTGTTCGGGACCTTCGAGGGGATCATGCTGCATCAGTAGACACTTTAGGACCAATTTGTCTCACATGAACTTACGGAAGTGTGTACGGAATTGCTTTTGCGCCATGAAGCAGGGATTCTTGATCGCATTGTCACCTGCGACGAAAAGTGGCTCCTATACGGCAAGAGGAAACTGTCAGCACAGTGGCTGGATGCTGATGAACCCCCGCGACAGTTCCATAAACCCCCGTTATCTCATAGTTACAGTTTGGCCAAACATCCATTGTGTAGTGCAATACGGCTTCCTGCAGCAGGGGGAGACGATCACCGCTGCGACCTACTGTCGCCAACTGCATCATATGCACACAAAATTGTCAGCAACAACCGTGCAGGCGCTACAGGCTCTGGGCTACGAGGAGTTTCCACATCTCGTACTCTCCGGACCTCTCCTCTACCGACTACCATCTTTTCCAGAGTCTGGACAATTTTTCCCGGAGGAAAACATTCCTAACCCAAACAGACGTCGAAAACGCATTCCGGGAGTTTGAGTCCCGTGACCATGGATTCTATCGGAGAGGGCTCGAGAAGCTGCCAAATCGTTAACAATGTTTGGATTTCAATGGGGGTTATTTCGAGTAGCACGTGTGAAGGTGTCCTTTCTAGAGGGCCATTAAAGATGACCTCTGCAATCCGACATTTGATATGCAACGACCTGAAATATACAAAGTTACTTAAGGAAAAAGGAATACATTATATTTCGAAAATTTTAATACCTTGCATAATCTACGGAACATTGTACTATATGAAGTTGTAATCTTACCTACAACAATGTAATCTACCTACGTAAAGTTGTAATCTACCTAAGTAAAGTTTTAGTGATTTTCTGAAGGAAATATTCCAAAGAAATTTTCGCAGTCAATGCAGGACATTTTAATGTTAAAGCTATTCTAATCTAATCATGCTCATCTTTGAGTATAGTTATGATTATCTTTATAGTTTATGTCTGTACTGATCTTTTCTAAATACAAAACTTTATTTAGAAGTAGCTTTCAACCATAATGTCTAGTTTAGAAAGGGCATTTAATTAGTATTAATCGTTATAATAATGACCAACAGCCGATAATTAGCGATCGGGTAGTTTTACTATAAATTTATCTTATTGGGTAATCTTTTTTCTTAATTGTGAATAACCATTGTTGATGACCTACCTTTTATATAGGCGTTTATGTGGCATCTCCGTCTTATGCCCCATTAGCCATCCGTTATCTCGCGGTAGTCATGACCTTATGTGTTACTGTTAAGTACTTAGATTATCCCACTAGCCGCCTTCTCATCCACCCATTGGTTCTTCACCTTCGGCGCCTCCTTCAGGTTCTGCGCCTCCTTCAGGTTCAGCGCCTCCTTCAGGTGCTGCGCCTTCTTCGCCTCCTTCACCCTCACCTTCGCCTCCTTCTTCGCCACCGGCACCGCCTTCTTCCGTGCCTTCTCCGGCTCCTTCTTCGCCTTCAGGGGGTTCTTCACCTCCAGCGGTTCCTCCTTCACTTCCAGGTGCACTACTCGTCGTTCCTTTTGTACCCGTTTCAGTTTCTTCAGGACTCATTCCTTCTGTAGGTGTACCGGTTGCAGGTTCTCCAGTGGTTGTTGTTCCAGGTTCTTCGGCGTCACCCATTTCGCTGGGATATTTTGCGGATGGAGTACCGTATGTTTTGTACGTTGTTTTTCTGTACGTCGATCTCTGCGTCTCGGATTCTGGAATACTTGGATAGGTGGGATATGTTGAATATGTTGGATATGTTGTTTTAGTTGTTGAATACGGGTAACTTGTTGAATATGTTGGGTATGTTTTATAAGGAGTGTAAGTAGGAGGATAGGTAGGAGAAGGACAGGGAGATGGCAAGGGTGAAGGAGTCTCAGTAGAAAGATAGGTAGTAGGATATGTAGAAGGAGGATAAGTTGTTTCTATAAATTCTTCCGGTTCTGGAATCGGAGTAGAGGCCAGCCCACTTAGAAATAGGCCTCCGAATAAAATAGACATAAGGATGAAACATCTACACGATCCTCCCTCTCTAGCGCAAGAAGCATCCATATTACCAGTGAATTTTTTAAAGACCCCAATTTAAGAATACACTGAAAATAATTGGGAGATGCCTCCTCTACGCGTTCTTCCCGGTGGAACTCCTTAGCGTTTGTGTATGAAAGGTAATGGACGCGCTAGATGGCGAAGCTCGTGTTCTGTCTCGCGCGAATTTTAACAATCCCGTGGGCGAGTTTTAACAATTCAGATGTACTTTGTCATTGTCGATGTCGTCGAATATTTTAACGGTTGTGCATTGTTTTGATAGACTGTTAACAATATTAGCAAAGAAAATATTAAAAGAATATTATAAATTTTTATTTAATGTTAAAATTTTAAGAATTTCAGTTATTGACTTTTCATCAGCTGAAAAATATTTTTTTAAACTATCATTTTTTCAGTTCATATAATTGTAATATAAATTAAATATTCAAAAAATATATAAATAGTTTCAAGGGAGAAATAATATATAAAATAATGATTTAATATAAACGATTTAATTATGATTGTGATTTTATTTTATTAAAATAAATAAATAAAATTCCATATTAAAATCATTCCTCACAATCAAGCACTCTATATTTCAAAGTTATATATTCTTCTAAATTTGTTGTTTTATGAAGGCGTTCTTAAAAGGCTTAAACCCAGCACTATCTAAAAAATAATTTTTCGTATAGAAAATATCAGATAATGGGCGATCATTTTATCATGCAACCTTACATTCTATGAATGAGAAAGACTGGGTTGCATTATATAATGATCAGCCTGTATTATAATGTTATTTAGATATCATTGGGGAAGTATTTACTGTGAAATCCTGGAGGTCGGGAATGAGGTCCTTTGGATACCGGTTTGTTACTCATTTAGCACGAGTAGCTTAAGGACGCGAGTCACCCTCGACAGAAGCTTAACGTACAAGTTAAAACTAGGAATAACTTAATCTCTAAGCTTGCCGGCACAAGTTGGGGGTATGGAGCAGACACCCTAAGAACATCAGCACTTGTGTATTCAACTGCTGAATACTGTGCCCCAGTCTGAAATAGGAGATCTCATGTTAAACTGGTAGATACCCAACTGAACCACACTATGAGGCTTGGATCAGAAGAGAGCAGGCAAAAACCAAGATCCTCTTACACATAAGGACAAAGCCTGAGCTATCCATCAATACCATACTGAATAATCCTCCTTTAAGAAGACTAAGGTCGAGACGTCCTGTCTGGGCCTCCTGGTTGGAATATTTATTGGTCCAACGCCAACTTGACGGGCGATGGCGAGTGCGTCGTGAATGCCATGAAAAGAGACTGCAGGAGGCTATTGTGGGCCGGAAAGAGGCTGGGGGGGGGGCCGAGGCCCGTGTGGGGGATCTTCATGTGGGGGATCCACTGATTCGTCTAGAGGGCAATTTGAATGCCTGTGGCTATCTGTAAATCGTAACGGTCCAGGTGCGCCCGTACATGCTCACGATGTTCCCCCAATGTGATGGTGTGTTCCAGCAGGACAATGCACCCTGCCACAAGGCACGTCTCCTTCTGGATTGGTTCGAGGAACACTCTACTGACTTTCGAGTGCTCCCTTGGCTCGCTAATTCGCCTGACATCAATCCAATCGAACATCTGTTGGACACCTTGATCGCCATGTATGGCAGCTGAACCCTCCACCTATGACTCTCGAAGCTCTGTGGACAGCGCTTCAAGCGGAATGGACTGCCATACCGTCGGAAATATACCGCGCACTTCTTGCGTCCATGCCACGACGCCTAGCAGCAGTTATAGCGGCGAAGGGTGGCTACTCCTATTACTAAGCGGGTGGTCATAATTCAGTGTATATGACAGTGTATAACCCCATGTTTTTTTCTAGTTAATGTTTGGAAATTTTAATATTAGATCATGTTTGGGCTTAGAAGACGTCTTATACAGGGTGTTTCAAAATTATGTACAATAAATTTAGTGACATATCTTCAGGTCAAAAGAAGACGAAAATGTTCTATAGCACTTTGTCTGGAAACGATTTGTTTGCGAGTAATGCAATATCATACAGTAGGGAAGCACGGTAGTTAGCGGACGATATTTTAGCAGTTCCAGCGTTTCGACCCAACACTAGGTTGAGGGGTTTGTTTATTTAGGGTTGTTCCATTAGTTGTGTACGGTTGTTTCCATTACTGTAGTTTCACTACTGTACATCCACTAGGGATATCAATTTCAGAACGTTTGCGTGCTTTGACATACGCATTACGATTTACGTAAAAAAAAAAGTCATGTACACCTATTCCAGTGTAGAATACACTGACATACACCTAATGTATGGTCTTGCGGACGGAAATGCTGTGGAAGCAATAAGACTCTACCAATAACGCTTTCCGAATAGACGTTTGCCAAATAACCGAACATTTGTATCTGTCGACAGACATTTGAGGGAGCGTGGTTCCTTTGGCCGTCAAACAGGACAAGGGCGGCCTGTAGCACATTCTCCAGATGAGGAGGATGTGATAATTGACGTCATACATGATTAACCACAGACAAGCACCCGTCGTATTTCATCCATGATACACATTCCACACTCATCTGTTTGGCGCATACTTCACCGTCAGCTTTTGCATCCATACCACCTGCAACTGGTTCAGGCACTGAACCCAACGGACTATCCACACCGACAACGATTTTGCCAATGGATACAACGTCGTCATGCTGCAGACCCTAGTTGTCTCAGCCAGATACTTTTCACGGACGAAGCAACCTTCACCCGGACAGGAATCGTAAATTCTCACAACCAGCACCAGAGTTCGAGTGCATCAAGAGCGTTTCTCCGTGAACATTTAGCGTGGAATTGTCGGAAATAACTTAATTGGCCCTTATGTGTTGCCGCCACGATTGACTGGGCGAACGTATCTTTGTTTCTGCAGAATGCATTGCCAGAATTACTGGAAGATGTTCCTCTTTTGATAAGATCTAACATGTGGTTCATGCATGATGGCGCTCCAGCACATTTCAGCCATGTTGTGCGAGCACACCTTAATGCTGCATACACGAATCGGTCGAGATGGACCGGTAGCCTGGCCTGCAAGATCACCCGACCTTAATCCCTTGGACTTTTTTCTGTGGGGTCATGTGAAAACGATCGTCTGCAGCACAGAAGTTCCTAACATTATGGATCTGCGACAACGAATTGAAAATGCATGCCAAACCGTTCGTAATGCTGGCGACGAACTCTTCCATGACATCAGACGGTCGCTCATGCAACGAGCCGAAGCGTGCGTGCGAACTGGTGGCGGGCACTTTGAACAATTCCTGTAATTTGGAGCCCCAGGTTTAGTTCACTGTATCGCGTAAATAAATCGTTTCCAGACAAAGTGCTATAGAACATTTTCGTCTTCTTTTGACCTGAAGAATTTGTCACTAAATTTATTGTACATAATTTTGAAACACCCTGTATAGAGAAAATATAGACGGGGGAGGGAAGAAATATGTAGGGAGGGAAAGCCAAACACACTGAAAGAAACTGTAGAAAGGCCCGTGATAAATTAGGGAATAATTGGAGGGAGAGGGGAGTGGGGGAAAGGTAATGAAAGAATAGTGCCTTTGCGAAGGTTAATGCCGTTGTAGGGAATTGAATTTCCAAATGAGAAAAGGACTCGAATTGCTTTCTTTCCTTTTTCGTTATGGAAGTTGTTATGAAGAATATAAACACTAACGTCCTGTAAGGAGTGGCCACGGGAATTTAAATGTTTAGCGACTGTATTTTGTTCACCCTATATTTTATATTATATCCAGACTCGTTTTTGTTTTCTGGTTAGAGAATTGAGGAGAGATGTTTGTAATGCAGTGAAAGTTATTTAAAAAAAAATTGAAATTGATGTGAAGTCATTCATTTTAGATTTTATCACTTTGTTAATAAGAGCTAACAGGAAAATAAGCTTAGAGCCAAAACAGCAGTGGCGCCATCCTGCGGTGGAACACAGAAAACTACAGAGTTTCTCTAATTCTCTTTCTATGATTATGATTAAATAAAGAAGTCATAATTTTTCCAAGAGTTGTAGTATTTAATTTTCAGTTATTCTGAAGATTTGAATACACAAACTGGGGTAAATTCAAATAAACAAGTAATTTAATTTATATGATTATATAAAAATAGCAACAATCGCTAACTCAATTGATAGTTCTGAACATCGAGATCGCCGCGTTGTGATCACGCAGGCGCCCATTGTTGTGCAGTCGAAGTCGCCGCCATTCGCTTCCTAACAGCAAACTAGATAGCATCGTAGATTCTTAGCTGCTCCCACAGTCATTCTTTTTTGACAACTTATTGTCAGTAGAGAATTTATTTAGATTAATCTATGGCTACCATCACCATCTGCGGCTATGTCATTCCCCTGCCAGAAATCCATTGCAACTGTTTCGTTATGATTCTAGGTTTTCTGGCGGGAATGGTTATGCTTCGAGAGACCATCAAGAATCTGTAGAATAAGAAAAATTCATTCATGATCGCCATTTTGTTGCTGAAATGATTAGCGAGGAACGGTAAGTGTACGGAAATGAATTGTACAAATATAGAACGTTCTAAATAAGTCCTAGATTCTCGGCTTTGTCGACACTGTATTCTCTAGTTTTATATTGTTGGATCTTGAAGTATCAACTTTTTAGATTCAAATGCTATTGTATATCTACATGTATACCAGCTAAATTGACACTTTTCCAAGCTATGGATGAGCTGCTGGAGGCCATATTTAAAGAACGTCTCCCATGTTGCAGTATAGATTAAAAAATACCAGAGATACAAGAGATTGTTGAAAATAGGAAACCAGTAAATTAGGGTTAAGCTTCCTATAATTTTTTTTCGAAATGTGCATTTAAAACTTAGAATATGGAAACGAAACAAGCTTCCCAGAAAAATCTTCGCGCGTTATATCAATACTTTTTTCCAGGGTTACTATGGAAACATTTTGTCCAAATACTTCACTAGGATCGCTTGCGCTACTGGTTTCCCACTTTTCAACAGTCTTGTCCTATCATGATAATTCTTAATTTTTGGTTGCAGCTTTTGCAATCCGACTCAGGCGATCTTTGTATAGTTGAAGTGCCTGCATGCATTATGACGAGCAGCAAAGCAAGCAGTGGAACCATGAGTATTTTTGGGATGACCGCTAACAGAGCTCCTTTGTGATCCTTGGCGCGTAAAAGCTCTACAATAACTGGGAACATGCCGGACAATCCGGGAAGCCATCAAGACGAAAAGCCATGATATGGTAGGAAGAGATGAAATTTTCTTCTTCAGAACAGCCACCAAACAATTATTTCCTCCCCTAACCTCAAGAAACAACTTCGTGGAAGGCGATTCCAATGAGATCATTTCAGAGATGGAACGCTTCTTCAAACATAGTCTCCAGCAGCTTATCTGCCGCTTGAGAAGATGTCAAAATTATGTTGCCTATGTAATAACATATGTAGATTTTACTCGCCTTATAGGCAACGATCCTTGAGGTTCCCTGGTTTCTGATGTAGCAGGAACCGTAGATTTAGATATTGGTAAGCTTGGTTTCTTTTAATATTCTGAAGCTCAATGTAGCGGAATGGGTAGGAAGGCCAACGGATCAAAACCGAACGTTCCATTGGACTTAGTATAATTTTATCTATAGATGGCTATAATTACCGGGCTTTGCAAAAGTTCTGTTACTCTTTACATCCCCCAAAAAATGGACTGCTCATGATTTGGATAATTCCATTTCCACAAAAGGATCAAATAATATATTGCAAATTACGTGTTAACCTCTGAGTGATCCTAATGTCCACGACAAAAGCGATGGAAACGAAACTAGTAGAGATCGCTGCTCTCCTGCGCGCGGGCCACACGAAGTCAGATTGCCAAGCTCCTCAAAGTCAGCCGGATGACCATCCACAGAGTTGCGGACAGGCTCAAGAATGGGAGAGACCTTAAAGATCAACCTCGTTCAGGTAGACCTCAAGTCGTCAACCGTTTGGCTGTGAGAAAAGCCTTCGAACAAGACCCGACGCTCAAAATGACTGCGCTCGCAAAGAAAAAGAAAATTTGACCAGTGTCCAGAGCGGTCAAAGAAGGTGGAAAGAGCGTGAGGCCTCTGCTGACGGATCGGATACGGTAACAACGTCGGGAGCGCTGTCGCCGTCTTCTCAACGACTTGAAGAGTCATGGCGAGCGAATTGTCATTTTCTCTGACGAAAAGACCTTCACGGTCGATCCTGTCGTCAACAAGCAAAACGACTGCGTGGTAAGCTTCGGCCAGGACATCTCCAAGGTCCGCTACGTGTCTACAACCAAGCACCTGGCCTCTGTGATGATGCTCGGAATCGTGGCGTCGAATGGCGAGAAAATGCCACCCGTGTGGTTCCCAAGTGGATACCGGCTAACGGCGGCTGATTACAAGGACATCCTGGCCACAAAAGTCCTTCCCTGGGTGAAGAAATGCGGACTACATCTTTCAACAGGACGGTGCCCCTGCCCACACGGCCAACACTGTGCAAAACTGGTTGGGGTCCAACATGACCTTCTGGTCGAAGGGCTTTTGGCCTCCGCAGTCGCCAGACCTCAATCCACTTGACTACAGCGTGTGGGCGCATGTCGAGGGGAAGGCCTGCAAGGTCCGTCACAGCAACGTCGACGAGCTGAAAACAGCTGTCAACCGTGTGGACCAGAATGAGGAAGGACTACATTCGCAAAGTTTGCAAGGCTTTTCGGCCTCGTCTGGAGCGGGTTCTTGATGCAGATGGTGGCTACATTGATTAAATGACTAATTACAATGTTATTCTAAATGATGGCACAATAACATGTCTAACTGCATCGTGAACATCGTCGTGTCCATTTCTTTGAGGGTCGTCACGAGTGTAACAGAACTTTTGCAAAGCCTGGTTGAACGTGTTACTATAAGGGGATCTATTTTTAACAAACCGCGTAGGTATATTCAATGTTGACCCAAAGTTCTGGAGTCCAAGTCTGTTGCGTTAGTAGTGGTACTCTGGTGGATATTCTATCATAATCCGTAGATGTTAAAGTACTCCGCACTGACCTGCTAATTAATGGATCTGGAAGCGCATTGAATGTGGTTTGTCGGTTGGATTGGACAAATTTAGCCAGATGCTTCTGATCGTGATAATGCGGCATTATGCCTTCCAGAAAGCATTCCATGTGCACACGGGGCATAATGTTGAATTCCTAAACAACCTCGAAAATGGTATGCCCCGTATATATGCGCGCAAATATTATATGCTGCTTTTGAATAGTCCATGTCTCCTTGTGTAGGTGACAGTTTACAATTTGCATACTACTCCCATGACTTTGGACTTTAAGGGTATAGCCGTTTAATATTTATTTCAATTATCTATCGGCAAGCGCGTTAAAAGGTTTTGCTGAAGAAATGTGTTGTTACAATAAAACTTTCATAAGCTTTAAAACAATTTTTTTTCTTCTTGACAGGAACATGCATGAAACCACGCAACGCAGCACTCGGCAAAGACGACAGTTCCTGACAAAGTATCATAAACCACCTTAGAGATAGTGACTACAATTGATATCTTTATTTCAGTTCATTCTTACAATTTTCAACTCTTCCAAAGTTAAAAAATTCATTTCTCATTGTAATTTTTTGGCATATTCAACTTGTTTTTACCGAGTTTGGAAATTTCCTTGAAATTTCAGATTACCTGTGAGGACACCACTTAGTCCTCATTGTATTGTTTCGAAATTTCACTTAAATTTTGTGCACACAGATTTCCTTTTTGTATTTAAAGCTGCAACGTGTAATTGTATGTTCTCAATAAAGTTAGTCGTTAATCTGTTTGGCTTTTTTTGGATAATGTACGTAATCTAAAAACGCATCTTAATTACAATTATTAGATGGAAAAACAAATTTACAAAAAAAGTTTGAAGAGATAAATTTAAATTAATATACAGTTAGGCTATGTATTGGATGAAATTGATGTAATGTCTTTTTGGAAACTTAAGGTATATGGAATCTGTTAAGGTATATGGAACGAATGAGAAACTGCTGACTATAGTCCATCCAGCCTTATTTTGTCAGATGGGCATTGTTAAAAAAAACTATACATAATCGATATGCCCATGACATCTCGGGCAAGGTAAGACTGGATGGGCTACAGTCAGCAGTTTCTCAGGTGTTCCATATGCCTTAGTCTCCAAGCAGCTATTTTCTGGATGGACTAAACGATTGTAGATGGGAAACGTGGGCGAGGAAAGCCAAGGAAATTGGCAGGATCAACTAGAGAAATTTGGTTGCGTTATTTGGAAAGTTTGCATAAAAGGCGAACGTGACCAAAGAATGGCAGTAGGGAAATGGACCTGTAGCATCTAATTGAAGTGGTGTAAGGATAAGTTTATTAGGGATTAACAATGAGATTTGTTTTGAGAATTTAATTTGAATAACCGAGGAATAGAATTTTTTCCCAAGGAAAGCTTCCAGGGGTGTTTACAAATGATTTAGACTAAATATCACGGTCTATAGATATTCATGGTCAGCGAGCTCCATTGTTAAAATAAAGCTAAAGTATCTAGCTCCCAACTCTATTGAAAAGTGGCGCTGGATGTACATTCGGCCCATAAACGCCTGCAGCGCCGCCCTATCGACAGAATGAAAAACCTCTATCGCAGGTCGGCCCTGATCTATGCGGCACCTGGCGCGATCTGTTTTCTTTAGCTTCTCGAAACAATGGAAAATGGCCGAATCTCGATGACCATGAATATCTATAGACCAATGACGTATATTAAAGATAGATCCGAATCCTATTGTTGTAACTTGAAGCAAATTGGGAAGCTCCATGCCCAGAACTGTCATGGCTGAAAGTGAGTGAATCTGATGCAAAACACATGGCTAAACACGAGAGTAGCTGATTAATAATTCTTTCACACGCCGATCACGGAGTGATAAGTTTATCTTTTCTTAAACTTTGTGTTTGAAGTATTTTATATTTTATAGACAATTTTTCGATCATGGTTTCAGTTTCAATTTCGTTTCGATTATCTTTCAGTAACTTATTTTCATTTTAGTTACGTATTTTTGATTTATTTTTGTGGAGAATGATTCCTGATCCTTTTTCTTGTCTGTTTGTACAGTTGTACGCAGTTTAACCTTGATGAATGGTTTTGAATTAATTATTTCTCGGACCCAAAATCTTCAAAAACAAAGCAGCCAGACAGCTAATTAATCCACGGCTCACTCCTGCCCAGAACAGTCATGGCTCAATTTGCTTCACTTTTTGCCGCTGTTAACAATAGGATTCGGAGTCTATCTTTAATATACGTCATTGCTATAGACCGTGCTAAATCAACACCACCTAAACAAAGCCGGTGCACGGAAACGTCGTACATTGTTACATCATCATAGTAGTGCACCGGCTTTGTTTAGGTGGTGTTGATTTAGCACGGTTATTCGTATTTCTACCAATAATAAGCCCTGAATTTGCACTTTAGGAGGTGTTGGCTAAATATAAAGAAAAAGCGAAACCAAATCATTCAACCCGAAACTAACGCAGCGCTGTCTGAAATGAAGATAGCACATCTATAAAACCAAGTCTTTTTACAGAATTGTTGTCGAAAGATACAATACCTATAATAAAGGCCTGGGCGCTAAAACGTCATTCATTGTTACATCATTAGAAGGGCAAATTTATGGCTTATTATTGGTGAGGTAACAATGTATGGCGATTCAGCGCGAGCAGGCCTTTATTATAGGAGTTATTGCAAGAAGTCTGTCATTTGTTTCCTAATAGCATCGTAGGTTCTTCACGTTCTAAGCTATCCTCAGTCTTTTTCTTTGATAACTTATTTTCAGTAAGAATTTATTTAATCTATGGCTTCCATCAAAATCTACGGCTATGTTATTCCCATCCCTTGCTACGGCTATTGTATCCTTTTTGGTATTTTGGCGGGAATCATTGTAAGTGGTATTCTAGAGGCATTATACAACTATCTCTAGAGAAAAATTTCATTCTAACCGTCATTTGTTGCTGAATTAACCTCCGAGATACGTTTTTATTTTTGGTAAGTATATGGAAATAACTGTATCCCGTTCACCAGAAGGCCGGCCAGGTGGCCGAAGAGGGCTAGGGCGTAGGCTTTCTAGTTCTCGAGTCCGCCTGACTGCGGGTTCGAATCCCGCCGTGGGCATGGATGTTTGTGTTTGTCCCGGGCATGGATGTTTGTGTTTTATAACTTGTGTAAAAGGCGCAAAATGACCTTTGTAGTCGACGCCAAAATTTCTAGAACCCCCCCCCCCCCTTCACCAGAAGCCGGGACAATCTGAGCGATCATTACGTTTGAGAAGAGGAATAATAATTGTGTTAAAGCCTTTTACTGTAACCAATAAAATTGGGAAGTATGAATTAGTGGTAATACATTCTTTTTCATTACATGAAATGATCGCTTAGGTTTTCCTGGCTTCAAGTAAAAGGGGGGGAACCGTAAAATTTTTGCGCATTTAATATTTATTTTAATGTTCAAACAGTCATTGCGTTTTTCTTTCTCCTAGAAATGGTTGTAGTTGTAAATTTAATATACTGGGCGCAGCTATAGATTCATGCGTGCGGGGAAACAGTTCCAGTTTCCATCAAGTAAAACTGTGTGTGGATCGATCAACATGCAAAGTCCACACGAGCATTTTCGTCAAGTTTAACTTGGTGCCTTCTGAAAAGTTACGTACATTTCCTCGTTTCCTTTCTGGTGACTACAGCTCTCACTGTGATGCTCTCAAAGCGATGGGATTAGAAGGGCGTGGAGTTTTACCAACTCTTACCAAGGTGTGTTACGATCAATCAAGGTAAAATAAATCGAAAAGGAGTGGTCTTCTATCGTAAAAACGCGCAACAATTGATGGATCTAAGTTCGGATGTGTTGCCTCATCCATCATATTCGCCAGACCTTGCTATTGCTCACCAAGTCTTGAAAAACTTGAATGGTAAAACGTTCGCTAAGATGACGTTGTTCAGTTCTTCACTAAAGGAGCTGTTCGCGAATGGGATCATGAAAGTTACCGAAAGATGTCGGATGATAATCGAACAAAAAAAAACACTTTATCATTGATAACAGAGTCTTTACTGAAATAAACGGTCTTGAAAATCATCGAGAGACAATGCAATGACTTTTTGAACAATCCAGTATTTGTTCACCTTATCTATCTGCAGAAATGTTAAATGGTATTTTACTGAAGAAATGTGTCGAGTATCATTATAAAACTATTTGTGAATGCTTTATTTTATTATTCTTTCCAAACAGGAACTCGCAAAAAAAAGAATGAAAGTCAACACTCGGATGAGACAAAATGGTCACCGGAGAAAATATCTGACACAACATCAAAAACCTACTTTGAGAAAGTGACTACATTTGATGTCTTCATTTTAAATCATTCTCACACAGTTTTTAATCTTTTCAAGTTAAAAAATTTCGATGAAAGTCTCCAGTATAGTTTTTCGAAACTTTTATTAATTTTTTAAAGCGAGACCTTAGCGTACCAAACGATAGGCGTATGTCTTCAATAAAGTTATATGTCAATCTGTTGGGTTTTTAATTAACGTATGAAATCTAATTATCTTAAGATTAGTAAATTAAAATGGAAAAACAAATTGGGGATCATCTTCAGGATTTTTAACTAGGAATTGGGGAGTCCCACAGGGATCCATGCTTTCACCAATCTTTTTTAAACTGTTTATAAATGACCTTGCATATGCCATTAGTCCAACTATAAGGAGCGTTCGAAAAGAAAGGAGCCGGAGACCTAGGAACAGAAATCAGTACCTGTATGCTAGAAGTATTGGCCCTGGCTGTTGAGGCACTTGTACCACTACGACACACAGAGACAAATGAAAGAAAGAGACTGGCAGTGCTCTATTCATTTCGCTGAGCGCTACTGGTGCCAGCGGAAGTGCAGCATTCGCCATGTTACGATTGGCAAAAACCTAAGGCGGCGTATATTCTCAATGTAATTTCAGCTGTTTTTGTAGATGATTTCTGGAAGTATTAGTAAGCATAACCTGTTTTCTGATTTTTTTAAAAAAACTTTATTGCATTAACTAACAATAACGTATACTTTTAATGACTCCAAATAGCTGATTCAATGCCTAACGAATTTTAAAAAGACAAATATTTTAAAATTTTAAATTAAAAGAAAAGGAAGAAATAATTCTCAATTCAATAAAATAATCAAATTATTAATCCACATATTGTAATAAGCAATTGTTTGCGATTGTTTCACATCGGCCTCGCTAGCTCAGTGCTTGCGTGATCGCCTCTGACGCCCGAGGACGAGGGTTCGATTCCGGGCGAGGACGACGAGGTTTTTTTTCAAGGAGAAAATCCTGAGATCACGCTTCCCTTTCGGAAGGAAAGAAAAGATGTTGGTCCCTTGCGAGGTAAAAGTTGCCGCCCTTGTAACCCTGTCCTGAAATGACCATAAAAGTTTAAAAGGACGTTAATACCCATCAAACCAAACCGGGTGATCAGCTGTTTCTTGCCAATCCCAATATGGCGGCGTGAAGGCACCACTAGAGGGGAGGTCACTGCCAGTCTCTTTCTTTCATTTGTCTCTGGCGAAGCACGGCGATGAATGGCTGTCTCGTAAAATTCCCGGGGCTGCGTTGTGAACCAGTTCCGCACGTACTGCTTAACTTCGTCGTCCGAGGTGAATCGTTTGCTCCTCAGAGCCTTTTTTTAGGGGACCAAAAATGGCGTAATCGCAGGGAGAGAGGTCTGGACTGTATGGAGGTTGGCCGAGAACCTCCCACTTGAATTTCCCATTCTTCGATGAATGTCCGTTACCCCTTCCGCTGTCAGAAAAGAAACAACACCTCTTTGCTCTTCTTTTGACGCCTCCATTTCACTTATTCACTGCTTATACAACGCGAATGATCGTTGGACGATTGACGCTTGTTTCTGCTCCTCACTCTTCCCTGACGTAACTTCCACCGTCAGCCTCTATCGGCGGGCTTTGAACTTCCGCGCTCTTGTCGGAACCACCGTTTGTTACACACGGAACGATATCACCGGTTTGCACATTCCAAACTGCGGCTCGTTTCTTTTTAAACGCTCCTTATAGAACTGTATTCTATGCACCTTGACCGATCACTTAATCAAGCAATATCCATTTTAAAGAATGATAAGGACCTTATGTCACTTAATACTCATAAAACTAACGTTAAGTTTTTCTCACGACATAATAAACAGAAAACTTCTGTATCATCATTGATTGTTTATGATAATGATATAATTTCTGTTATAAAATCGTTCAACTATTTAGGCCTCCAGTTGACACACGACCTAACATGGAATCTGCACATCGATAATTTATTGGCTAAATTAAATGTATAAATGGGTACGATCTCCAGATTGCATTGTTTACCTGCACTGTTCAAAAGAATTAGGGGAATACTTCTAAAAACATTTGTAAAATCTCAAGATTAAGACTTCCGATAAAATGTTTCATAGTTTTTTGATAAAATGAAATCATGGGTGTTTTTTCGAGTTCTCTTTTTTCCGTGAGTTTAAAGTGAAAATGCCAGAGACCCCTTAAAAACAGAATGGTCATAACCATAAGACAAAGGTCAGATGGTCTTCAAACATCATTAATTTGCATGTTAAAGCTCTGATACAGTATTCGGGCGTTTAATTGGTTTAGTTTGGTTTGGTATTAACGTCCTTTTCAACTGTCATGGTCATTTCAGAACGGCGTCATAGGGGCCGCAAATTTTGCCTCGCAAGGGTTCTTTAACGTGCAGCCGGCAAACGATTACACGGGACCAACGGCTTTACTTCCCTTCCGAAGGAAATGCGTGATCTCAGGATTTTCCCCCTGAAAAAATCCTCGTCGTCCTCGGCCGGGGTCGAACCTGCGTCCTCGGGCATCAGAGGCGATCACGCAACCCCTGAGCCACCGAGGCCGATACGTTTAATTGAGACAAATGAGACATCTCAGGCTGGAGGATATTGCAAAAGCTGTTACACTGCTCCAAGAAGGCTATTCAATCAAGTCCGTCACCAGACAGCTTCAAGTGATCCATCGTGCATGGAATCATTTCCAACAGACTAGTCGTTATTCGCGAAGGGCTGGGCAAGGACGCAGACACATAACGACAAGAATGCAGGACCGATATCTTCAAATTTCTACTCTTCGCCGACAAACATCAACTGCTAGAGACTTGCAAAACGACCTGCGTGCGGCATACGGAGTGGTAGTTTCTGACCCGGAAGGTGGTTTGAGAGCCAGAAGGCCGAATCCTGTACCTCATCTCAAGCGCAGACACCGAGAAGCCTGAGTCTGTTTGCCCAACAAGACATCAACGGGCACCATTCTTTCATTACCTTTCTCCCAAGCCCTTCTGACTCCGGTTTCCTAATTTGTCACAGGCCTTTCTACAGTTCCTTTATGTGCCTTTGATTTTCTTTCTCTACAACTTTATCCTGAGTGTCACGCGGCCATATATTACTCATACCGGCGTCAGTGGCGATCTGTTCACTTTACAGATGAGTCCAGATTTCGCCTAACTCGTTGTGATGAACGTCAACGTGTGTGGAGAACGCTTTGCCGAAGCAACAATGCAACAGACCGCCACTGACGGGGGGGAATCTTGAGCCATGGTTCAGTTATAATTCTCTATCGACAGCCGTGCTGATCTCGTTGGTGTCCCAGGACGTCTTAATGCTGAAGCATACATCAGGACATTCTGGAAGATAATGCAGTGTCTGCTGCTTGTGTTGTGAGCCGTGATTTTGTTCTTATGCAGAATAATGCTCGTCCGCATACGGCAGTGCCACTCAGGAATTTCTCCAAGAACGGAACATACCAGTCAATTTCTGACCATTTCACTCGAATGACGTGCATTAGAGATAAACAATTGACAGAATATGAGCGCCATATCGAATTTCTAAATAGTTGGAGTTTGTATTGTTGCAACGGCGCTGCATGAAAAAGGTATTGTTGAAAAATGGCGCCCGCTTTATCAACAGAGCAGAAATGCAAGGTTGTCGAATGGTATTTTGAGACAAAATCACCTGTAACCGTGCAAAGAAAGTTTCGGAAGGAGTGTCGAGACGCACCAGGCAGGCAAGCAATCATGGATTTTGTCAAGCAATTTCGTGCCACTGGATGTGTTAAAGGCAAGAAAAAGGACGGGAGCGAAGCTCGTGTTCGAACGGCTGAAGTTGTCGAAAATGTTCGCACAAGGTTGGTCGATTCCTCTACCAAAAAATCTGTTCGCCGCCGACCCATTGAAGAAAGGCTGTCGTATACCACGACGTGGCGAATTTTGAGAAAGGATTTACACTTGTTCCCGTGTAAGATCCATGTTTATCAGGAGTTAACAGACACTGGAAGACAGAAGCGATAACAATTTGCGATGGAGTTTGGAGCAGAAATGGAAGCCAATCAGGACATTGTGGACAACCTATGGGTGTCAGATGTGACGTTAATAAACACAACGTTCGTTTTTGGGGTTCCCAGCACCCTCATGAGATCCATAAGTCACCTTTTCATCCATGAAAGTTATGGCTTGGTGCACGATTTCCAAAAGAGGCATCATTGGTCCGTTCTTTTTTGAGGGCACCGTAACGTCACAGGCTTACCTTAACATGTTGGAAACCTTCTTCATCCCCGAGCTGCGAAGGAGGCGTATACCGCTTCGACATCAATGGTTTCAACAGGATGGGGCTAGGCCTCACACCACTAATGAAGTGCTAGACTTTCTCAATCAGAAATTCGGAAATCGTGTCATTTCAAACAGGTTTCCAGGTCGATTCGTGGGTGGCTTTCTTTGGCCCCCTACGAGTCCTGACCTAAACCCATGTGATTTTTATCTTTTGGGGTTCCTTAAAGACAGTGTGTTCACTACAGCACCCAGATCCCTAGACCAGATGCGACAAAGCATCATCGACTGCTGCACCCTTGTGGATGCAGAAATCCTGGATAGAGTTATGAACAACTTCACCATTCGGCTGCGAGCAGTTCAAAACATTCGTGGTGGCCACATTGAGCATATCAACAAGGCTTTTCCACGGGAATAAAAACTCCGAACTGCCTAAAATATCATACTAAAATACTAAGTTTGTAAACATTAATGGGTCAATAAATCATAGTACTGAAATGGTCTGAAATTGACTGAATGGAGTGGCCAGCAATGAGTCCGGACATTACTCCAATCGAGCATGTGTGATACATAAGACAACGTCCAACAAGTCCACAATCACTGCGCGACCTTTCGCAGGTCCTCATTGAAGAATGGGAGAATACTCCTCAAGCAGACATCCGTCGATTTATCGCAGAGCTCGTAGAGGGAATACACGTTACTAGAAAACACTTCTAGGGAGATGTATATCCAGAGATGTCGTGAGACCCCTTCTTGAGAACAGTTTTTTCACTTTAGTTTCACCAGGGGTTATGTCTGTCATTTGTTTTTTCGCCATTAATCCCCCGGCCATTAATAAAGACAGACTTCTAATCAATTCCCAAAAAATACCGGTCTTTTCTTTGGAAATCCTTTATGCAACTGATTCATAACCACTGGGTAGTATGTCTTCTTAATGTAGTCTCGGGGAAGCGTACTCATGATAGACCTGAGAGTCAGAAAAAAACCCGTTAACATGACCTTAACTTTGCTATGAGATTGACGGATTTTTTGGACGTGGTGACGTCGGGGTTTTCCATTTGAATGACTAGGCCTTTCTTTCGGGGTCTTATCCATAGAGCAAACTTTCTTGATGATTTTCTTCAGAAATGACTCGTTACGCTTGTAGCCGTTGTTTTCTTTGGTCTTCAGTCAGCAATAATAGTCTGTAACAACAATCGCTCTCATGCCAATTTTAGCCTTTAATTTTTTTTCTATATTCCAGTATATGAAGTAATTAATTAATTTTTATATCCCAGAAGCAATCTGCTAAACGACAGCTGAACGCTTCGTCTTGTTCTAAGCCATTGTTGGCGCAACACTAATTTGAATCCGTTCTTACCAGCAGCTCGGCCGCTATAGGTCATTTTTTTCTCATTCTCCGTTAGAATTCGAATGAAAGCCGAGTGAAGTATTCCCCAGGTGGGCCCATTCGTCGAGCATGGGATCGTGTTCTGATTCTGGGTCAACGACCTGTTGCAGATGCTTCGCCATGGTGCTGATGGTCTTCGGAGCGTTGGCTGTGATGTGTTTCGCCATTCACAAGACGCAAGGCACTTCACTTTTTTAATACTTTGTTTTCAGTTCTACAAACCTGAGATAAATAGATTTTTAAGGTAGGGCCAAGAAATATTCATTTGTGAGAAAGGTTTAACAGAAATCTCAGTATATTGAGTAATGATTAAATTGTCCAATGGTGAAATTTCTTTTGTTTAAACGTACGTAATGTTAATGTAGAAAGTTCTTCCTTTAGAAAAGAAAAAGATTTTATCTCCATCTTTTTTATTTATAGCCGAATATTTTAATGTTATCTGTTTTGGCATTTCCTTTCCCTTTTCTATTTGTAATTGTGATAAGCTTGTTTAGTGTTATAAGGTTTGTTGAATAATTAACCAGCCAAACATAATACAGGGTGTTTCAAAATTATGTACAATAAATTTAGTGACATATTCTTCAGGGCAAAAGAAGACGAAAATGTTCTATAGCACTTTGTCTGGAAACGATTTATTTACGCGATACAGCCAACTAAACCCGTGACTCCAAATTACAGGAATTGTTCAAAGTGCCCGCCACAAGCTCCCACGCACGCTTCGGCTCGTTGCATGAGCGACTGTCTGATGTCATGGAAGAGTTCGTCGCCAGCATTACGAACGGTTTGGCATGCATTTTCAATTCGTTGTCGCAGATCCATAATGTTAGGAACTTCTGTGCTGTAGACGATCGTTTTCACATGACCCCACAGAAAAAAGCCCAAGGGATTAAGGTCGGGTGATTTTGCAGGCCAGGCTACCGGTCCAACTGACCTATCCACCGATTCGTGTATGCAACATTAAGGTGTGCTCGCACAACATGGCTGAAATGTGCTGGAGCGCCATCATGCATGAACCACGTGTTAGATCTTATCAAAAGAGGAACATCTTCCAGTAATTCTGGCAATGCATTCTGCAGAAACACAAGATACGTTCGCCCAGTCAATCGTGGCGGCAACACATAAGGGCCAATTAAGTTATTTCCGACAATTCCACACCAAACGTTCACGGAGAAACGCTCTTGATGCGCTCGAGTTCTGGTAACATACGGGTTAGCATCTGCCCAATGGTGCTGGTTGTGAGAATTTACGATTCCTGTCCGGGTGAAGGTTGTTTCGTCCGTGAAAAGTATCTGGCTGAGACAACTAGGGTCTGCAGCATGACGACGTTGTATCCATTGGCAAAATCGTTGTCGGTGTGGATAGTCCGTTGGGTTCGGTGAAGAATGCGCCAAACAGATGAGTGCGGAATGTGTACCATGGAAGAAATACGACGGGTGCTTGTCTGTGGTTCATCATGTATGATGTCAATTATCACATCCTCCTCATCCGGAGAATGTGCTACAGGCCGCCCTTGTTCTGTTTGACGGCCAAAGGAACCACGCTCCCTCAAATGTCTGTCGACAGATACAAATGTTCGGTTATTTGGCAAACGTCTATTCGGAAAGCGTTCTTGGTAGAGTCTTCTTGCTTCCACAGCATTTCCGTCCGCAAGACCATACATTAGGTGCATGGCAGTCTATTCTGCACTGGAATACGTGTACATGACTTTTTTTACGTAAATCGTAATGCGTATGTCAAAGCACGCAAACGTTCTGAAATTGATATTCCTAGTGGATGTACAGTAATGGAAACAACCGTACACAACTAATGGAACAACCCTAAAGTAGGTTTAAATGGAACAAACCACTCAACCTAGTGTTGGGTCGAAACGCTGGAACTGCTAAAATATCGTCCGCTAACTACCGTGTTTCCCTACTGTATGATATTGGATTACTCGCAAACAAATCGTTTCCAGACAAAGTGCTATAGAACATTTTCGTCTTCTTTTGACCTGAAGAATATGTCACTATATTTATTGTACATAATTTTGAAACACCCTGTATACTTGAATACAGGCATTTAATTGTTACCAGTAATAGGTCCTACTATTCAGAGACTTATCCAAGACACAATATGATTAAGAAACTCATTTCCTTGGCTCCAATGCGGAGTTGATCTACTCGTCTTCCCTGAAATTCAGATGTTTATACGAGGAGAAGTCATTGAGTAAATTACAAATGGATATTAGAAATGAAACAAATAAGAGTACTGACTTGTAAACTACTTTTATTTCACCACATAATCTCCTTGTATAATGAGGCACTTGTCCCATCGTTTCACAAGTCCTCAAAACCACAGGCATACAATTCTTTGGGTTGCTGTCTGAGCCAGGCGGTGAATTCCCTAAGTAATGATCACACTCTTCTCGGATATCTAGGGCATGTTGCTTACCACATTCCGGCAGCGAGAGTAAACTGTAAATGCCCACTTCTACTGTTACACCATCATGAAATAGCTCATCAAAGGCGTGTTGTTATTGCATGAAAACGCGCGTCCTCATATTGTCATACGACAACTGATCATACTGTGAAAGTTGCCTCCTTATAGCTCTTACCTTGCTCCAAGCAACTTCCATTTGTTCGGCTTCAAGCTGTACAAAAGGAAATCACAACCTGGTTCAATCAACATCCCAAAGAATTTTATGCTGCGATTTTATGACTTCCCCCTTCATTGCGTGTACAGAAGCCAAACTCTCTTTCACTTCAGCTACAGCCGACCAGGTGGCCGAGAGGGCTTGGGCATAGGCTTTCTAGTACTCGCGTCCGCCTGGTCGTGGGTTCGAATCCCGCCGTGGGCATGGATGTTTGTGTTTGTCCTGGGCTGCGTACTGTTATAACTTGTGTAAAAGGCGCAAAATGACCTTAGTAGTCGACGCCAAAATTTCTAATAAACCAACCAACCACTTCAGATACAAATTTGACGAATCGTTATCCATCTGCGTAACAGCACAAGATCTTCAATCCCTTTCATCTTCTCTGGAGCGGTTGCATCCTGTGGATGTCTAGATCGCTGTGGGTCTTGAATGGATGTTTGTCTTTCACAAAATTCCTTAACTTGATCAGGCTAAGGGTGTGAGGACCGTTCATCTGTACCATTTACCAATGAATGGCAGTGTGTCATGTAGAAAAAAATAAAGATGTAGATCGGCAGGATGTTAAAGTAAAAAGAACAAACAATTTAATTAAATTAAGATGAAAACTAAAAGGAAACAGTTTCCAACCTTTTACAGTTTTAGGAAAAAGGAAACTGGCCAAAAGTGGTAAAAAGGGGGAAGAGTCCCCGGAAGAAAATTGTCGATACAAAAAATATATATCATTTAAATCGAGCCAGTTTTGAATTTGAAGGGATTATAATGGATATAATTACTTTGGGAGGGGGGGAATGTGTGTGTGTGTCTGTCTGTAACTCGATCTTCTCGAAGCGTATGAAAGATTTTCAAAATCTTTTTTCGCCAGTCAATAAATATGGTTCATCATCTTAGAGCCAGTCCAAAGATGGTCAAAATCGATACAATGGTACGTACTCTAAAGGGTCCAATGGTACTTGTGGTAATGATAACATTTTGGTACCATTGGAAATTTTCGATGCTAAGATATGTCATGTAATACAAAAGTCTGAATCCCCCTTTTATTTTTTGAACCGAAGCAGGTATGTCAATTTTGATGAATCCAATGAATAGGAAGTCGTGGGTGGCCTATCCCATGGTGCACTTTTCATCATCCCAAAATATGCAAATTAGGACACATTCAAAATTTATCTCAAAAACCCTAAGGGTTAGAGAAAAAACCCAATTGCAAACTTGTTCAGCATAAAAAAACAAACAAAACAAAACAAAATTATCCAAATCGGACCAACCAATCACCCACAATCACGTGGTGAAGTGTTTGTAGCTTACAAACAGTCACACTGCACAAGGAAAACTGAATGTTGATATTTCCACCATGTAAAGCATGCAAATCAAAAAATTAACATAAATTACCTTACTCACATTCACTTTCATGCGGAAAAGCAAATAAAAGAAATGTTTTAGCGTCAGTTAGGTTCCGTGCCCAATTGTGTTATGGTGATTGTGGCGTCAGTTCACCACGTGATTGTGGGTGATTGGTTGGTCCGATTTGGATGATTTTTTTTGTTTTGTTCGTTTTTTTATGCTGAACAAGTTTGCAATTGGGTTTTTTTCTCTATCCTTTACGGTTTTTGAGATAAATTTTGAATGTGTCCTAATTTGCATATTTGGGATGATGAAAAGTGCACCAAGGGATAGGCCACCTACAACTTCCTATTTATTGGATTCATCAAAATTGACATATCTGCTTCGGTTCAAAAAATAAAGGGGGGGGGGGTTCAGACTTTTGTATTCACCCTATCAAACAATTGTAATGACGTGTGATGAACGAATATGTAAG
>JAHWFO010001910.1:0-15113 GCA_023313115.1 Rhysida immarginata
AGAATCTCTCAGGACTTGAGTTGGTTCATGGTTCTTCGCTTGTGTCTTATAAATAACAGAGGGATTAGATTCTATGGAAAAATGAAACTCCAATTATGTTTATTGTTTATAAAGAAAATTTTGTGATGCACTGGATTTATATTCTTGGTCATGGGAACACGACAAAAGCAATCTGCTAAGCGACAGCCACAAGACAGCATTTCAAACAACATATCAGCTGAGTGATGGCTATAATTATATTTGTGGTTTGCACAATTCTACTCCTTGTAGTAATTTGCTTATTGCACATTGATCTACAAACAATGTAAAGGAGTCGAGATGACATTGTGACAGGCCACCCCCTACCCTCAGTGTATGACTAACCAAGCACCGAATAATAACGATGGGGAATGACTGTCAAGGCTTTGGGACCTGGATCAATGGCCACGGGAAGAACTAACGCAGTGATACATTGTTAAATTTAACCTCATTTATTCGCAAGCAGACAAAGGATACAATAGTTGGAATGTTACATGCGATAGAGTAGTTCGTATCTTGTGGGGGGGGCCCCTCTGAATTTTATCCTAAATTGACTCTTAAATGACTACCTTAAAATACTACAACCCGGATGCTTTGTCCACCACAGGTACGTTGTTTCAAGCCTGTGTTTCAAGACCACAACTTTTTTGAGGCTACAACAGAGTCCTCAATCTGTGTATCTGGACTGGGTGGACAATGAACATTCGGAGGGAACGTTGGCAGCCGCCACACAAAATATTCCTGACAAAAACGCACAACCCTTTTATTAAAATTGAGGGGAAGAGCACAGTAACCACACCTTGGCTGGTTGCACAACATTCCAATCCGTTCAGACGTAAAATGAGCAAGTTTTCCTTGGGATTGAGCTATTACTCTATAAATTGCAAGTGTCAATCCTCAGGAAACAGATCTCATAAATATTCCACTACCAGACACTTGTGAAACTTCAAAGTACGGGTCAAGCTCTGAACACTTAGGCCGACAAGCTATCTGAACCGTCCTAATTACTTCGCTTATATCTAATTACAATATTTCTTCGTAGCACAAAAGGGCTCTGCAATAATCAATAGCGTAAATAAGTTGGCGTGCCCGTAAACAAGGAACGCAACTTGAATACTCGGGGCGCACAGGATTTTATGCCAAAATGATACAATTATTGAATGGAAATACCAAAGTGTTACTCGAATGTTTCATAAAAAAACTTTCTGCATGGAGCGAAGTCCACATCAAACGATCGGCGCATGACAGTTTTCGTGTATCGGGGGAGGGGGGAGTGTTAGATACGCTGAAGCACTCGTTGGCACGGGGAAAACGCAATGAAAATTGTCACTTACCCCAATGTTGTCATCAATATGGACTTGGCTCACCAAATAGGATAACATTTCCTCAACATTATTACAGATGGCTCAACGGCGTAATCGGCACGATGTCCCTCTGCAAGTTCGAATGAATGTCCGCCATTACTCCTTTGCGGGACGATAGCTTCTCTGCCACACTGGTAGGCTCTTGTCTTAGATTTGCGTTAATTTAATTAAAATAACTTTTCAACTCCTCTGCAAGTGTTGCAAGAGTATGGAGTGGATGGACAATTACTGGTTGCTATCATGTCTCTGTATAAAAGCTCCGAGACGTGTGTCCAGATAAATGGCATAAGTCAAGGCCATTCACCGTGGGTGTTGGACTCCGCCAAGGGTGTGTACTGTCGCCCCTCTTGTTCATTATCTTTATGGACTGGATAGACAGGGGCAGCCGAGGCGATGAGTGTTTTTGTGTGGGCGATTACCTGGTGGAGAGGTTGTTCTTTGCTGATGTCCTCGTCCTCCTTGAGTCTTCTCGCACGAGCCTTCAGCATGCACTAGACCGGTTTGTAGCCAAATGTGAAGAAGCTGGGATGAAGATCAGTGCGGCTAAAACTGAGGTTCTGGTCCTTTCCAGACAGCCTGCTTAGTGCGCTCTCCGTGTTAGGGGAGCCTCATTGAGACAGGTAGAGAATTTCAAGTATCTCGGGATTGCATTCACGAGTGATGGACAGCAGGAGAAAGAATTGGATGCTCGGATCGGTGCAGTAAGCTGTGTCAGATATGAACTGTGGCGATCCGTGGTGACGAAACGCGAGCTGGGTAACAAAGCCAAGCTCTCCGTCTCCAAATCTATCTTTGTCCCCATTCTCACCTATGGTCATGAGGCTTGGGTAATGACCGAAAGGGTGCGATCGTGGGTACAAGCGGCCGAAATGAGATTTCTGAGAGGTGTGGCAGGTATTACCCTACTAGATAGAGTGCACAGCAGCACAATAAGGGAGTCTTTAGGTGTTGAGCCGCTACTTCTCCGCATTGGGAGATCTCAGTTGCGCTTGTATGGCCACGTGATACGGATGCCGCAAACTGGTCTTCCTAGGCAGTTGTTATTTTCCAAGCCGGTGGGTAAGAGACCAAGGGGTCGGCCTAGAACCAGGTGGCTAGACTACATGGAGAATCTGGGTTTGAGTTGCTGGGGTATTACCAGGGAGGGCATGCAACTGATGACGGAAGATCGCGATCGGTGGAGATCCTCAGGGTGGCTACTCAAATTGCTAGATAAAATTCAAGTACATTTCAAGCTTTTCAAGGCCAAAATTTCATAATTTCAAGTACATTAATTGATAATTAGAGAAAGTTATGCTTTTACTTTTTTATTTTAATAATAATAATAATAATAATTAGCTGGTAATGCAATTAAATCACATGACACTTCAAGCCACTGAACGGGCATGTTATGAAGAGAACTGAAATAATGCAAGACTTGCCGAAACAGCTCAAACATCTTATCTAGATAAATGCCAGAGGTATCTGTCCTACAGGTGATTTATTTTTAAACTGTTTGCAGCATGCAATAAGACTTTTCTATCTGCTTCCTCCCCTAATTTCAATGTCCTAGGCCTTAAGGAAGCATAGACAAGTAACATTTTTATGATATGTAGACTAAAAAAAAAGTAGAGATCCACAATTTTCTGACAGAAAATATTTAATAATGGTACATGGAAAGGAATTCTTGAAGTGGTTTTCATAATAGAAAGTTTTCTAAATAATGGTTTTCAAATTTACATGTAAATATTAAGCAAAATAAACAAAACAAAAACAAAACACTACTGTTGCATTTAGTAATATACACAAGATAGAAGGTTTTCGTATTTAAGTAAAAATATGAATGTTTTTTAAAAATTAAATAGTAATCATACTCATGTCACACGAGTTCTATTTTAATTGTGTGTATGTTTTTTTAATTTCATTATCTAGCGATCTGGCTTCTTTGTCAATTTTATCTTTCTTTTCTTCCAATTCTTTTATTAATAATTTAGTTCTTTTTTTGTTATTTTCTCCTTCTTCTTTCAAATCCCTTTGCCGTTTCTTCTTTTTTAATGATTCGTGATATTGTTCTCCAGAATGGCGCACGGCATTCAAAAGCGATTTAGTTATGGGAATACTCGTTACTCCACCAAAAGCCTGGATTGTATCATAAACACATCTTAAAGCAATCATGGTTTCTTCTTTCATGTTTTCAATGATAATGTCACTGTTAATAGAGAAGCCTCGTTCCACAAAAGCATTTCCATGTGATAAAATTAAAGAATGATAAAGTACTTTTTTTAAACAATTAGCATCATTCTTGAGCGTGGCAACAAATTTCATCCAATAAGTGTCCACTCTATCTTTTTTTCCAATTAAAAATCTGGAATGTATTCAGTCTTCTAACTTCATCAATTGCAAGTTTGAACTGCCTACAAGCAATATCAGCAGTATGACCATCGATCCAATTATTATCTACAAAGATTGTGAGCAGACTTTTGAATCGTTTAGTTCTTTCTTCGGTAACTGCAATCTTGGAGCTCCAACATGACACCGCCTTAGTTAATTTGTAAACTAAAGGGGAACGTTCACAAAGTTTTGAAACCATTTTTTGTAAACACTCACAGCAACTTTTGAAAAACTGTTGTTAATCTGTGTTCTTCAATTGGCCTCTACAGTTTTTTATTTCTTTCTTTGTTGCAAAACCAATATTAACATTTATAATCGATAACAAATTTTCTTCTTTTTCAACGTCAACTGTTAAATTACCTACTTTTTCTGGTTTCATAAACCTTTGCTGTAGGCAGCTTAATTTTCTATGCAGTTCCTCATACAAAAATGGAACAAGTGGTTTGTCAGACTGAAACTCCGTTAGAAAAGGCTCAATGTCATTAGATATTGTTGTAAAAAATGCAAGCTTTGGCCCAAGCAGTGGATCTTTTAAATTTTTCTCAACAATTTAAAGCTGTTGCTAGAGGGCTTTTCTCCTTCTCTGTAACTTTTTCCATAAAATTTTTCAAATAAGGAAGCATATTGATTGCCCTCTGAGCTACATGATTATTTAGCAACCAGCGAACAGAGCAAAATTTAAGTGGGAAAAGGTCCGAACCACTCGTCTGTGTATATATTGCTCTTCTTGCAGGCACATCTTTAAACACATTGTATAATGCACGCAAAAATGATACAATTTCCCAATCTGCAACTGACATCCCAACTTTAAAACAATTGTGCAAGGTGTGTAAGCCACAAGTCCCTAAATTTAAGAGAGAAGCATCACTTTCTTCAGATTTAAGATAAATCTTCAATTCATGTAGAAATTTAAAATTAACCGTTGGGCCATCCATTGAAACTTGTAAAATCTTCTTCGGATCTAATGATTTTACTGCATCTAAAAAAGCACCAAGCAGATCTACAGCTAGACTGCGGCCAAGAAATGTCGATGTCAGGTATCTTGCACAAACCTCTTCCTTTTCAAAATCCCAATACCTAACGGTCAAATCCATTTGTGTTTTCTGTGAAACTTTGGTAAGAGATTCATCAAACCCAATCACAAAGGGGTGGACAGTACACATTTGGCCAAGTTTATTAACAAGTTCTTGTTTAAAACTCGGAGCTAGACCAAATACAATTAAATATCCCATTTTCGCACGCCCAAGTTGAAGCTTTGCAGCTATATCACTATCGGGAAACATGTTCCGAAATAAATCAACATCTTTTTCAGCTGTTCTGAATGACTTGTGAGTGTAACAGACTGCAAACACCATTTAATTTCAGCTGCTAAAACCTTTTCACTTAGCATGTACTTACTTTTAAGTGAAGAAACGTTTTTATTTCCTAAAGCTGCTGAGATTTCGTTGGTTGCAAATATTTCTGAAGTAGGCCTCTCATCGGATAGATTTTTTGCTTCGTCAACGGGATGACTTGAAATCGCATTTTTTGTAAACGATAATAAAGTGGCAGAACTGAATGCTTTCTCTTTGCTTTGGTGTTTCTTTCCTTTCATATGGCTTATCAAAGCCTGTCGTCCCATGGTACTAATTGAAATAATTGTTTGTGGACAGAGTCGACAACCTGCACTGTAAACATCGCTATTTTTTTTAACAAGCCATTGTTTTAGTTCAGGATCTTGAAGCCAGCCTTCCCGAAACAACGTCTTCCCGTGTCTTCTTTTAGACATTATGTTTATCATACGTTAGAAAAAAGTTGAATATTGCTATGGTGTAACCACCCATCCAAACAACATGGTATTCCCATGAATACTTAGGCCTAAATCGTCACATGTTTCTGTGCGTGCGAAGCCAACATTGGATAGCGCTTTGTACTTAAATGTAGCTTTTCGCTTCGTTCATGACGTAAGAATTAAGCAGCGAACCCCCTCTCGAGTCCTCTCGTTGCCTTAGTTGATGCGACACTATTATTAACTGGTGGCGAAATTGATAAACAAACCACAACCAATTGAGGCCTTCGAGATTAACTGTTAATCTCGAAGGCCTCGCAACCAATAGTATTGCGGACTTGCTTCAGACAAAGAAAATTTCCCGGCAAAATAAAAGATTTCAAGTACAATTCCCGCTTTTCCCGGAATTCCCGACGCGTAGCCACCCTGGATCCTCCATAGGGCTACTGCCCCCGCGACCCTAACGGATAAACGGGTTTGAAAAGTAAGTAAATATAACTTTTCAACGTTAAACACGGACAATAACAGGAAGGAAATAACAACTTTGTGTGCCAACGGCACTTCTGAGTTGTACTTGAATATTAAAACATTTAAACGCCATAGTTCCTATGCCTCGTACAAAAAAACACGGCGAAGGAAGAACAAACAGCCGCTCTCCTCGAAAACAACTCAGAGAAAAGAAAAAAGAGAATCAACACGAAAACATTTAATTTTTTATAAACAATACCCGTTTCTACGAAGTAATTAACAATTGTTTGCTGGAGGCTAGCACATCTTCCAAGAACATTTCTCAACAAAGCCGGCCTCCAACAAAGCATTAAAATTCGATCGACTCTACAATGCCTGCACAACGCTCGTAATAGAGCGATTGCGGCAACAATTATGCACAATAAATCACTAAAACAAACGAAATAACACTCCTAAAACGTATTCAGATTCACAAAACCTACACCCATATATCCATAATTTCCCACTCATTCCCACCACAAAATAAGATGCCTCTCTCACTTGAACAACACAAACAAAAGAACAACGGGATAAAGAGTAATTGCGTTCTAATTGTAATGCTCACACTGTCCTCATACCGTTCCCCATTCCCGTCGGACATATGCAACACCCCAAACTGACATGGGATGTCACATACGTCCGACGGAAACTTCGAACAAGCCCAAATAAAGGCTATGTTCGAACCTATAAACCCCTAAAACAAACGCACGATTCACCACAAGACACCCACTAACCACTCTCTCTACTCCCACTCATAATACAGTGGGGCTACAACTCTCTCTCTCTCGCCACCCCGCCTCTCCTTCGGTCTTTTCCAGACATCTCTCTCCCTTTCTCCTACATCGTCTGGACACACAACACATACACCAACAATAACACTCTTTAACAACATAAACTTCACCCAAATATTAAAAAAAAAAAACACCCCCAGCAAAAGAAAAATATTTAAACACACCCCTTTACTCTACCACTCCAGCTTACAAAAACCAGGACACCTCTTATTGAATAGGGCAGGGTATGGAATGTATGGATCGTTATCGTACCATCATCACTCCTCTCATCATGGAGATAATGATTTTGCGACCCTGTTGTTCCAACAAATCCCTTTATTTGGCTTCCCTCTGCCACTGCTACCACTGCAGGTGGTTTCCCTTTGCCTCTGCCTGGTCATCTAGTGTGCGGCTCACACCCCCATCCTGTCCTTGACGATGACACCCTCTTGCCTTTTAACGTACTAGCTTCTCCCACCCACAGACGTACCGGACACCTTGTGCTTTCCCTTACCGCATGAACGCCCTTTATTTGGCTTCACTCTTCGAATCTCGGTTACCCCCATCTCGACCTTCTGAGCATGCTGCCTAACCTTCTCCACCTCACCCGCGGCCCCCTTACACGATTCTACCTGAGCCTTGATGGTGCAAAACACCTTCATTCCAGCCTTCCACACGGGTTCTTCCTCAGTAGATGTTTTAACAGATGTTGATCCAACTCTGGGGCCTTCAACTACACTTGCTACATTCGTAGCACCATCACCCAGCAGCTCCTCTCACGAATCCACCACTGAATTCTTTCGCCCATTGTTCATGTTAACACTCGAATGTGGCAGTTGCTGCTGGCTTGCCTCCACCCACAGGATTTCGCTGGCCACACTAACCTCTACCTCCTCTTCCGTCCTTATACCGCCGTCCTTTCCCAACGCACCACTTCCCATATCCGCTGCTGCAACCTCGATTCCATCTCGGCTCTCCCGTTCTATGTCCACACGTGCGCCTTCGCTAGCTACCATCTCTGATGCATTGCGCTCTTCACCATTCCCCACCGTATCTGTGTCGACACCCTCTGTTTCTATACTGTCAGAATGCGTTGTCGACCACAGACATGGTGATGCTTCCATAGCACATGGCTTCAGTGCACTCCTCTCCATCTCAGACTATATGGACCAGCCCCCTGCTCCTGTGACTGATCCTTCCCCATCCTCTCTTTCACCACTACCCCCTCCTCACTAATATTGGTCTTGATCCACACAAATGCCGGGGCTCACCGGCCAAATCCCACTGGCCAGATGAGAAACACCTGCTTGGCTGCCATCACGCATTCTGAAACTCTTTGAAGGTGGTCGCCCATTCCAGTAGGCCCACGCCTGCCCTTCACAAACCCATCTGATGTCACCATGTCTCAGTCCCCAAACTTTAACCCAGCCACTGTCATCATCGGCTACCACCTCAAAAAAGACCAATCCACCTCATAGGACTCCTTCCAGCATCGGTGTGGTTTCTGCCGGACAGCCTTAGCATGACTAGCTCCGGCTCGGCTCCAGTCACCTCTTTTCCAATGTCCACACATTTCAATCCGACATGGCCACTGAACTCAGTGGGGGCATGCCCCGTATCTCCCTTGGACCCTTTCTCACTACTATCCTCCACCACCCTTTCCAACGACAGCACCTGTACCGTATCTGACCCCTGTACCCCAATATTTTGACTAACATAGCTCCTCAACTGACCCACAACCTTCACCAGCCCTACAAACAGCCCCTCGAGCCTTCGTATGGCCTCCCCAAATCACAAGTGATTGGGCGAACCACATGATCATCACACACCCACAGGGGTCCTCGCGCAGCCCTGTTCTTCCCAAAAATCTGTCCTAAACATGTGCACAATTGGCCATATTTCTCTATCAAATATTGAACAATCTGCCGCACGTTTAGCCGCTGCCCCCTTAGCTTGGCCTTAACGAAGGACACCTTGTCCACTTGGCTATGGCGCCGAGACTCTC
Organism: Rhysida immarginata; assembly: GCA_023313115.1. NCBI lineage: Eukaryota > Metazoa > Arthropoda > Chilopoda > Scolopendromorpha > Scolopendridae > Rhysida > Rhysida immarginata. The sequence continues at coordinate 8,803 of JAHWFO010001910.1, forward strand.
CACACTGGTCAAGAACGCCTTGATGGGCATAACCATGTCATTACCCACAAACTCCTGTATGGCCCCTGAAAACGACATTATTTCGCGAGGTGTCACAAGAGGCGTACGTCCCCAATATCAGGCATGACCTTCTCCAACTATTCCCTTATACACACTCAAAATCCCTGCACTCCAATGTTCAACATTTACTCACACTCACAGCCAATTTGTCAACGTGTCAAAGCCTCCCTCCAAAATCCGGAGTTGAAATGTTACATACGGTAGAGTATTTCGTATCTTATGAGGGGCCCCTCTGAATTTTATCCGAAATTGATTCTTAAATGACTACCTTAAAATACTACAACCCGGACGCTTTGTCCACCACAGGTACGTCGTTTCAAGCCTGTGTTTCAAGACCATAACTTTTTTGAGGCTACAACAGAGTCCTCAACCTGTGTATCTGGACTGGGTGGACAATGAACATTCGGAGGGAACGTTGGCAGCCGCCACACAAAATATTCCTGACAAAAACGCACAACCAGCACAGTGTGCTCCCTTTTATTATAATTGAGGAAAAGAGCACAGTAACCCCACCTTGGCTGGTTACACAACGTTCCAATCCGTTCAGAGGTAAAATGAGCAAGTTTTCTTTGGGATTGAGCTATTACTCGATAAATTGCAAGTGTCAATCCTCCGGTCAGGAAACAGATCTCAAATATTCCACTAACAGACACTTGTGATACTTCAAAGTACGGGTCAAGCTCTGAACACTTAGGCCGACGACCTATCTGAACCGTCCTAATTACAATATTTCTTCGTAGCACAAAAGGGCTCTGCAATAAAGAGTAGTGTAAATAAGTTGGCGTGCCCGTACACAAGGAATGTAACTTGGATACTTGGGGCGCACAGGATTTCATGCCAAAATGACACAATTATCGAGTGGAAATACCAAAGTGTTACTCGTCTGTTCAACACACTTTACTCGAACGTTGCATAAAAAAAACTTTCTGCATGGAGCGAAGTCCACATCAAACGATCAGCGCATGAGAGTTTTAGCGTAACGGGGGGGTTGGGCCAAAGAGTGCGTCAGCACTCGTTGGCGCAATGAAAATTATCACTTACCCCAATGTTGTCATCAATATGGACTTGGATCACCATACAGGATAACATTTCCTCAATATTATTACAGATGGCTCAACGGTGTAATCGGCACGATGTCCCTCTGCAAGTTCGAGACAAGATGGCTGAGCACATCTTCCAAGAACATCTCTCAACAAAGCCGGCCTCCAACAAACCATTAAAATTCGATCCACTCTACAATGCCTGCGAAACGCTCGTAATAGAGCAACCGTGGCAACAATTACGCACAATAAATCACTAAAACAAACGAAATAACACTCCTAAAACGTATTCAGATTTACAAAACACTACACTCCCAAATATCCACAATTTCCCACATACTCCCACCACAAAATAACACTCCTCCCTCACTTGAACAACACAAACACACGAACAACGGGATACAGAGTAATTGTGTTCTAATTGTAACGCTCACGCAGTCCCCATTCCATACCCCGTTTTCGTCGGACATATGCAACACCCCAAACTGACATAGAATGTCACAACATGATGCAGTGTAGTTGGATGGAATCTCGCTGACAAATAAATCAAATAACAGCCGTCCCCCGCTGGCCGGCTCTCCTGCTAAAGTATCATCGGACAATCCCATTCTGCTACAAGTTGAGAAATCAATCAATATATTGTTCTCCGACCCTCAGTTTCTTGAACGTATTATTGAAGAAATCTGTGATAAATTTCTTCAAAAAATCAATTCTGAATTTCAAGAGCTGAAATCGAAACTCGACCCCATCATTCCACAATTAGAAGATCATAAGAATCGGCTGATTTCGTTAGAGCAAAACCTTGCCTCGATTGATAACAACGTGTTTTCTGATGGTATATCTGGGATCGACAAAAATTTTAAAAGAATTAATGAACTAGAATAACATTCTAGATGATCTAACCTCCGAGTGTTCGGCGTGCCAGAGTCTGCTTCAGAGAATTTACGTAAGATTATTTCTGAATTGTTCGCAACTGAGATGAGTATTCCGGTTGCTACTTCGGACGTTGTTTTCATCCATCGACTGGGTCCCCGTTCTTTGCCTTCGCCTCGTCCCATCATAATGAAACTGACGTCTCCTTTATTGAGAGATAACTTAATAAAAAACCGAAGATATCTTCGGGACGCTCACGTGGTGATCGTCGAAGACCTGACTGCCTTTAGATACCGGTTGCTAAGGGAGGCGAAATCCAAATTCGGTGCAAGAGGAGACAACCCTTCGAATCCAGAGACTTGACGAGCTGATGGACTCGTGCAGCTCCATCCAGGACAACATTGAAAGGTAGTGAAGAGTTCGACCAACAAATTGAATACCAGATTCAATTCGAAGGGAAATATTTGGAAATTATTTGTAAAGCAAAATTACAACGACTGTGTTCAAGATCTCAACAGGTCAGATGAACATACTGTCACCACCAATGCAGTAGCTTTCCCATCTGCTTTCCATCTTCCACAAATCAATCTTCTTACGTTGGATGGTAAGCCTACAGATTGCACTTCATATTTTGATTTACTCACAATTCTCCCTCGAGATCACAACAGGGTAAAGAAAATACAGGGTGGGCCAAAAGTCTGTTACCACCCATGCAATTTCAAAACGAGTGGGTCTCTCAGGCCTGGAGTTTCTCCGGTCAGATCTTCGTTAAGAACTCCCTTGGCAAACCAGTCTTGATCGAAGCGAGCAACGACTTTAACTCTATATCTTAATTTATGTTTAATGTAAACCCTACAATTAGTTACATTTTTTTATAATTTTAATGAGAATTCTTCAATGACTGTGGATAACGACATGACCATTAAGACGACAACCTCTTGTCCACAACTGGATTATATTCCGCATATACGTATTTCGAACTCTTTGAGTTCATTATTCAATGCCAAGTAAGTATTTGATGAAGTTAACAACATTTTAAGAAGGAAGGAGGTGACCATTCGACCAATGGGGAACACTGTGATGCAGTGACTAATGGTAAAGAATGGGACACCCCTTTTTACAAAAAACGCAGACCTAGGAGAAATACTCCCAAGGAACCACGTTGGGGAGAAAAAATACAATAAAAAGTACAAATACAAAATCAATTAAAATTACATATTAGACAAAAGACTCAATAATTGTTAACAAATAACCATACAAACTCAAGTAAAATAACAATAACACTATTGATCATTTAATAAGAAAGAAAAGGAAAAAGAAAATTATCGTGACGTCTTAATCAGTTGTATTAACGTAGAGTCTTCGATCGGGCCTGCGTCTCCATTTAACAGTGTGTTCGGGTCCTTCTTTGCAATTTCCAGTGTTTCATAAGCGTCCAGTGCATTCCTGTTACTAACATGTCTTAACAGTTTACAATCTTTTAACAGAATGTTGTGTCCCGTCTCCAACATGTGTCTAGCGACCACTGACCTATACGATTTTGGCTCATCAGGGAAATTACCCACTTGGTCCCAACTTGGCTACACGCCCGCAAAATGTCATCAACAAAACTGATTTGGAGCTAGAGGCAGACGAATTGGATCTTCTTTCAAAAGGCTTAAAGTTCTCCTTAAGTAAAGGCCTCTTCGACCTAGAGAACATCGTCTGTGACATTGAAAGTGGGATAAAATTCCTCCCCCTTAATAAGAAACAGTTTATTAGGAACGCTTGTGCACAGCAACTGAGAAAGAATTGGACAACGGACAGTAGTGATAGGAAGAGTTTTTGCGCTACACTTGCAGCTCTCAGGAACGGAGATTTTTTCTGATAAGGGGAATTAGATTGTGGTTCTAAGGAAGAATAACTATTTCGCCAATGTTTCGAAACTTCTACATCAAAGTAGAATCAGATCCTTTGCCCAAATTAGTGAGTACAATTAAAACAGCTTTGACCAATTGCAAAAACTTCGTAACGACCGTATTAGCTCGACGACTAAAGGTTTCCAACCCAACAGTACCGAAACTATACGCACTCCCGAAAATCCATAAGCCAGGGAACCAATTCCGACCTATTATTTCTAACATCTCGGCTCCAACATACGAACTAGGAAAATATTTAGCTAGCTACTTGGCCAAACTAGTCATCGACCAACCGGATTTGTCAGTCAAGAATAGTACGCAGCTAAGTGGCAAATTGATGGATGTCACACTATCAGATAGCTGTATTCTGGTTTCCTTCGACGTAACTTCTTTGTTTCCCAATCTACCTATGCAGGAGACCTTGGACTACCTCAATACAGTATTGCTGGACAATAAGGTAGGACACGATTTGGTTACCGACGTTGTTACCCTTTGCAAACTTTGCGTAAACAACAATTTTCTGCAGGTTTAATGGTGAATTTTATTGGATGTCTTCCGGAACTCCAATGGGGAGTTGCCTGAGCCCCATACTTGCAGAGATCTTCATGAGGAAGCTTGAAGCAAAATTCGCTTCCTCTGGCGAATATTTTCCGGAAGTATGGTATCGATACGTTGATGATACGTTTGCCATCATTGATACCAGTAAGATGAGTGTCGAAGTGTTTCACAAATACATCAATGGCTCTTATAACTCGATACAATTCACGGTTGAATATGAAGAGAACAATTCAATACCTTTCTTGGATCTGAAAATAATTCGGAATAACAACAGATTAAGAGTTCGACATCCATAGAAAACCCACCCACACCGACGTATAGATCCATAAAGAATCGAATCACTATTGGGAGTCATAAACTGTCGGCGTTCATTTTCATGGTGGATAGAGCTCTGAATATTCCTTTGTCGAAGGCCAGGTTTTCTAATGAGATTAGGCGCATACAGGACATAGCGAGATGCAATGGCTATGATCCTGGGTTAATCTGCGATTTGGTACGAAGGAGAAGATTCACCAAACTGTTCAGGGATTCCACTACCCTCAATGACAAAAGAACTCCAATGCTCAGATTCCCATCTCGTATAACATAGCAGTGTCTGCTGGGTTGCGCACTATTTTCAAGGAGGCTAATTTAACTTTAGCGTACAAAACCCCTAATGTCTTGAGAAACCTCTTGGGGAACCCCATGGACAAGACTCCACCGCTGTCCTAGTCTGGGATATACGAGATCGCTTGTGGCAAATGTCTGAAAGTTTACAGAGGAGACACGTGCAGGAATGTGACGAGTTTTAAGGAACATATGGCCCAAGCCAGGTTTGGATGCCTATATAGGTCAGCGATCGCTAGACACATGTTGGAGACGGGATACGACATTCTGTTAAAAGATTGTAAACTGTTAAGACATGTTAGTAACAGGAATGCACTGAGCGCTTATGAAACACTGGAAATTGCAAAGAAGGACATGAACACACTGTTGTATGGAGACGCAGGCCCGATCGGATACTCTACGTTAATACAACTGATTAAGACGTCACGCTAATTTTCTTTTTTCTTTTCTTTCTTATTAAATGATCAATATTGTTATTGCTATTTTACTTGAGTTTGTATGGTTATTTGTTAATAATTATTGAGTCTTTTGTCTAATCATTTATATAAAATCGGCGACGGTGGACGTTGTCACAACAAAGAAAAAATCTAACAATGGGTTATTTCCCGATTATACAATCGAGTGGGTTCGCTTCTAGTATGTAATATTAATCGATTTTGTATTTGTACTTTTTATTGTATTTCTCCTAGGTCCCCGTTTTTTGTAAAAATGGGTGTCCCATTCTTTACCATTAGTCACTGCATCACAGTGTTCCCCATTGGTCGAATGGTCACCTCCTTCCTTCTTAAAATGTTAACTTCACCAAATACTTACTTGGCATTGAATAATGAACTCAAACAGTTCAAAATACATATATGCGGAATAAAATCTAGTTGTGGATAAGAGGTTGTCGTCTTAATGATTATAATTTTAATGTTTTTTTCTGGATTCTTTACGACGTTTTTTGTCTTTTGTGGTTGCAATTAGTACCTGTCTAATTTAATATCTACTGTGATGAGATATGATGCAGATGTCTTTGACTCAATTGTATAATAATTGTGGGTTTATTCATCTGCTGAACATAGTATAATAATGAAAAATCAATAAACATAAATAAAAAGTAACTAAAAAGAGAAGAACGACAAGATCTTTCATCCTGGCCTCAGGACATCTTCAGGTCATCTGGCTTGGTTTAAAGTTTTAGGCCCTCCCCTTCTTCTTGGACATTTCGCGGGGTTGGTTGTCAGGCAAGAGTTGTGGCTTTTGCGGGGGAGGACTGACCTGGGGGGTTAAATGG
>JAHWFO010001911.1:0-19100 GCA_023313115.1 Rhysida immarginata
GGACCTAACTGCTCCCAACAGAAGATCCCCCACACATGCATACATGTACTACCCCCACCAGCCTGTTTACGGCCCACAATAGCTTCCTGTAGTCTCTTTTCATGGCGGTCACGACGCACTTGCTATCGCCCGTCAATCTTATGGAGCAAAAGCCTTGACTCGTCTGTAGTCCAATGGTGGTGCTCACGTGCAAAGTCGAGGCGTTGTTGATGGTGACCCCTGGTCAACATGGGTGCAGCAACCATGCGTCGACTGTTCAGGCCCATCCGTAGCAAGGTGCGGATACACATCTGTTGGCACCACTGTTGGATCTGGTGGTCAGTTGATGGGCTGTGGCTCTCCTGTCACCTTTAACGAGTCGTCGTAGGTGCCGCTTACCCCGTTGGTTGATGGCTCGTGACCGTTTACAGTGATGGCGTTGGGACGCGATTTCTGTCCCAGTTGTCCACTCTTTGTTCACAAATCGCGCCGTTTCGGAGATGATGCCACCCTTGCTGCGATAGCCTATTATCATCCCTTTTTTGGATTCCGTTAAATCCGGACGTTTACCCATCTTGAGGCTCGTGCACCTGCCGTTTGATGCACCAGCTTTAAAGCTTTCTCAGCCTGTTATGCAAATTTTGCAATGTATAATCATTGTTGGGGCGAACCATGGGTGTGCCTTGAAGGGGTGCTGGTCATAATTCTTTGGTATGACAGTGTAGATAAATTCGAATTGAGGACACAAATGAATCAGTCTGGTTATATTAGATCCGATGTACTCACCAAGCAGGCGCTGTTGCAATCTTCAGGAAAATTAGCTCTTTAAGCGAATGCGAACATACACTGATAGACTGGTCAAAATATAGATGACTGATTGACGCTGGTATCGGTAATATTTGTATGGTTAAAGTATGGTGAGATTTATACTAGGCATTGTTTAAAATCATCCTAATGTTCGATATCTGATATGGCAATGTTGTTGTTCAGTGCGATGATCAAATATTCACCAGCAACTACACCTATCAAAGACAACATGGAGGTGGATACTGATGTGCAAATTATGATATTTGGAGACTTCAATGTAGATGCTATATTAAACTTACAGCTCTTGGCTTTGTGAATAAACGTTACAACTTAGACTACATGCCCATCGAATCGCCTACTACACTGAGTGGCAGTACTACAAATTTGATATTGATTCTAGTCTGTTGACATTTGTGTCGTATTTCTCTTATCACAGACCACTGATTTGTAAGTTGTGAATGACTTATAATTAATGTTCGGTTAAAAATGACGAATCTGGTTAAAAAATTTTAAAATTGTGTTGTACAAAAGGATTTCTTATTCGCCATGTAGCCACAAGACGTATTCTACGACTTAACTAGCGGCCGTGTCACAACACACCCCCGTATAATTTTTTTCATCATGGTTCAGAATGGGCCAGCTTGTTTCTGTTATAGGGACGATGAATGCTATTCCTTATCGAGACATCTTGGACAGTTCAGGGATAGGCTTTTTCTGTATCAACATGACAATGCTCCTTGCCGTGATGCAAGGTCTGTACACGACTAGTTTCAAGAAACGGGATTGAAGAAATGGATTGGCTGAACTAACCAGTGCTCTGAGGCAGGAATGGGGGGAAATTCTAGCTTTTTACTACTAGAAACCGGTGGACAGTTTTCGTCTGTGTGTGGAGGCTATCATTAGAGAAAACGTGGCGGGGGGGGGGGGGACCACCGCTTACTGATCCTTGTTATCTGAAGCCAGAAAAAAGCTCTTCACCAAACTGCTATCACAGTGAACGAAGTGTAGAATTGCTCAGAATCTCCAGGTAGCGTGGACTGTCTCTTGTTCCGTCAACCACAGCTAGCGGATCGAGACCAAACGAACAGAACCATGTACTCTTGAAGTTGGTTGGTCTCTGTACCGAAAGTGGACCGCTGGTTAGAAGGGGACGTCACCGCCCTTTTCTAGGAGAATTACTCGTGCAGTCAAATAGTACAACATTGTAAACAAAAAGGTCTTGCTATTTCTAAAAACGGAGTCTTCAATATACTCAATTCCTGTGGTAAAGCTCGTTCCGAAGATAGAATGGGTCAACTGCCGGATCCCAAGAAAGTGAGAACCGCGGACGTCATTCGAAGAGTACGAAAATTGGTCTCCGTCGAAAATCCCCCAACACAAAAAAAGTATTGCTTCGAAACTAGGAATATCGCCCGCAACAGTAAACAAAATTATCAACAAAGATTTGATTCTTCGTATAGTCCACAAGCCGAAAGTTCATAAGCTCGTGCCTCGTCACATACCAGAAAGGAAGGTGAACTGCCGAAAGCTTTACGAGAAATTCCTAGCCGGCCACAAGTGGAAAAAGATTTTTACGTTGGATGAAGCATGGCTCTACCTAAGCCGCCCCAATGGATTTCTGCGCTTTCGAAATGTTCAAGAGAGCCCTATGAAAGCGAAGGATCAGAACTTTGACTGGCCTTTAGAAAGCTCCGCAAGAGGAATGGGACAAATTGGACCTCGTATCCCTTCAAAACAGCCTTGTATCCTAGAAATACTAGTGTCGGGCTATTGCCAAGAAAAATAAATATACAGTGTTAAACTAAAATTCAAAAAATAAAATCGTTTCCCTAAAGTGTGAATGACCTTCTGTATACAGGGTGCGTTCATAAAGTTTCAAGACTGATTTTTTCCTGAGTAGGGGAGGGCGCGCAGACCAGTTCCACCGACAGGGTGAAGTAGTGGGGAGTGTCAGCTAACCGACAGCAATAGTGTCAGTTACTTCCGAGACGCTGGAGCGAGCAGATCGCTAGTGGCGTGAGTGCGTGTCAGTGACCCTCATCAAAAAATCGGAGAGTGCGTCAAAAATGCTGAGTCGAAAATGCTCCGGCGTTTGAAGGATCGAGTCCGCCGCGTCCGCTAGGAGATCAAAGATAATTGCCTTCTTCACCACGCCAATACGCCCCCGAATTTTGGCCAAGTTCAACGTGGCAGCACTGCCCCAGCCACCCTACAGCCCCGACCTAGCTCCCAGCGACTTCTTTATGTTCCCCCGAATTAAGGGAAGCGATTCGACAGGATTCCAGCGGTCCTGGCAACTTCGACGATGTCCCTTGACAGCCTTCAGTGCGAAGAGTTTCAGGGAGCCTATGAACAATAGAAAAAACGCTGGCAGCGTTGCGTTGATGGCCAAGGGTCATATTTCAAAGACTTTTAGTTCGCTGTACAAAAATGCTTAATAAATTTTTTGTTCTGAGACCAGTCTTGAAATTATAGAACGCACCTTGTATGTCACTTGGAATTAAAGAGATTCAGACCTTACTGCTTATTGATGTGAAGACCAGCATTTATTTTTCAACATTCAGCTGACAAGGAGAGAACACGTACGGTAACCAGAACACGTACTATTGAGCTAATTTCGACTGATTTTGACCTCCAAGAAAAACCACCACGTGTCTTCACTTAATTCTCTCTGCCTTGGCTATTTTGAACCAAACTCTACCAGCATGTACTTCTCGGTGTATGCAGAATAGACTTTTCGGGTTTCAGCCACCTGGGCTCGAAAAATGGGGCCCCAAAGTCCCAAAAGTTGAAAAATGCTTAGATTGCCCCAGTATTATTACGCAAGGTACCCCTGAGGATGTGCTTCACAGTCGTGCAATCTGTATTTCGATGGTAACCAACGAACCCTCATTGCGCTGTTGTGGTACGCGACATTTGACGGGCCAACCTAAGCACTTTTGAGGGTATCCGATTTCAAATGACTATTCGCTGTATTTGATAACCGTTTCTTTAAACTTTTCGGACAAGTTCATTTAGTTTAATCGTTTTCCGCTAGATGGCCTGTTTCAAATTGGAACTTGTGATTAATGTGTGACCAAATCGAGGGCAGTAATTGAGTTTCATTTGGCTGGAAATGAGAGCGCCAACACCATTCACAGGCACCGGCATTTGTTCAGCAAGTCGGTTGTCATCATCGAAAGAAGGTTGAGGCTGAGAGACAAGAGTTGGAGACAGTTTCTGATATCTAAGGGGCGTAAGGCTTACATCTGGGAGAAGCGTAAATAACCAAAGAATGTTTCCGAACAATATGAAATACCTTCTGAAGTCGAATGTCCAACGAAAAGTAGGATTGTAGGATATAATCCTATAGGGCATAGATACAAGAGATCAAACCTGTGAAATAGAAAGGCAAAACCTCCAGCGAGTCACCAAACAAGGAAGAAAGATTAAAAAAATGAGAGGAAAAGAGACTTTTGTTGCCATCGCAACCAATGTTCCTGAAAAGGAGTGAGCGTCGCTTCATTATTTGTTGATTAAAAAAAAATTTACATCTTTCAAAAGGGATTCTAAAATTAATGCCTTTGCAGTGAAGTGCGCGAGGCGTTTCTTTCCTAATTCAATTTGTCTCCCAATTGCAGTCAGCAATTGTGTTTCCACTGGGCATGCGCCCGATCGATTAGAAGCCCCTTTAGATGCCACTAACGAACAGCAGACGAACTTATAGAAAACGAAGGCAAAAGAGCCGCTTTCCCATAACGCCAAGCCTCTAGCCCGTGCCTGCCTGCCTATCGATCTATCTATCTATCTATAGCCACAGAAGGGATAATTGCCATGGCAACGCGTTTCCTAGACACCCACACTGCTATCGAGATCTAAATGACGCATTCTTCAACACAAGTATAATTCCATCTCCATCTTCTTTGATCTCCATCTTCTTTGGGAGAAAAAAATGAGAGAGAGAGAGAGAGAGAGAGAGAGCTTTTATTCGCCCAAAAATTCCATAAACCGCTCCGTTGACAGACAGGCCGAAGAATCCCAAATATAAAACTTAGAACTCGATGCGAAACGCTTCGTCGTCGTCATTAGTTGTCGAGGGGCGTTTGTAGATAAAGGCAAAGCGGAATGTATTCAACTAAAAGAATCCACTGCCGCGTTGTTGTTGTCGTTGTTGTCTGTAATCGTTGAATGGGTTCTCAACTACCAAATACAACATTCTCCAACGAAAGAAAGAACTTACAGAACAAGAACATCTCACTAATATTTTATCATATTGAAGCCCCGAAAGAACGCAGATCACCTCAATGTTAATGTCAAATCTCATTCTTCAAAGATGGATTTAACTGTTTTAGTTGATTTAGAAACCAAACTCGGTTCAAGTCAGCCTCGTATTTAGGAGATAGCCAACTGTGTATCGGGATGGTAGTTTAGGTCCAGGGAGGTCTCGACTGACCAGCTGATAGAGGTGGCTCATATCCCAGGTAACCATTGCTCCGTGCTAGTTGTACCCTGTAGCGAGCTTCTGCTTCCAAGTGAAGTGGGGAACACCCTGCCAGGATGCTTAGGGACTCATTAGCAGTGGTGCGATTTGCTTCTTCATGGGCCAACAGGAAGGGGCGCTGAGCAGCCCAGAGGCGGTTTCTGATACGATTGTCTCTTGGCCCTGATGTGTCCACAGGTACTGACCTCCATTACTCGAAGAGTGTCGTGGTCACATCCTGGATAGATGTAGGGCGAACCATCCTGGATCTCACACGTCGTTCCAATTCGTCTCAAAGATGTTCGATGGGGTTGAGATCAGGACTCTAGGCGGGTCAGTCCAGTTCTTCAACCCGCATCTCGTCAAACCAGTCGGATATGGAAGAGGAACCAGTCAAACCAGTCAAAGGCGCATTGTCGTGCTGGAAGAGGAACGGCCTGTCACCGAAGTTTTCCCACAACGCTGGAAGTGTCCCGTTATCCAGAATAGTCCTGTAGCCATCAGCATTGAGGTTTCCGTCCACCTTGATGAGCGGGCCCAGTCCAGTCCAGGAGAAAGACCCCAGGTGTTCACAGGAGTGTCCCAACTCCTTTGATCATGTAGTGTAAATGGCATTACTTTTGAATCCCTTCGTTCCTACTTCTACATTTGTCTTGCCCCAGAAGAAGAATTCGCAATCTAAGACTACAACTAAGCTGAGGACATTGTTTGATTAATATGAACCAGTAACTGAATTCCTCGTATATACTTACTTACTTTTCAAACCCGGTTATCCGCGGGGGCAGCGATCGCGATCTTCCGCCATCAGGCGCATGTCCTCCCTGGTAATATCCAAGCGACTCGAACCCAGATTCTCCATGTAGTCTAGCCATCTGTTTCTAGGCCGACCCCTTGGTCTCTTACCCACCGGCTTGGAAAATAACAACTGCCTAGGAAGACTAGTTTGCGGCATCCGTATCACGTGGCCATACCAGCGCAACTGAGATCTCTCAATGCGGAGTAGTAGCGGCTCAATACCTAAAGATTCCCTTATCGTGCTGTTGTACACTCTATCTAGTAGGGTAACACCTGCCACACCTCTCAGAAATCTCATTTCGGCCACTTGTACCCGCGATCGCACTCTTTCAGTCATTACCCAAGCCTCAAGACCATAGGTGAGAATGGGGACAAAGATAGATTTGAAGACGGAGAGCTTGGCTTTGTTACCCAGCTCGCGTTTCGTTACCACGGATCGCCACAGTTCACGTCTGACACAGCTTGCTGCACCGATCCGAGCATCCAATTCTTTCTCCTGCCGTCCATCACGCGTGAATGCAATCCCGAGATACTTGAATTTCTCTACCTGTCTCAATGAGGCTCCCATAACATGGAGAGCGCACTGAGCAGGCTGTCTTGAAAGGACCAGAACCTCGGTTTTTGCCACACTGATCTTCATCCCAGCTTCTTCACATTTGGCTGCAAACCGGTCTAGTGCATGCTGAAGGTTCGTGCGAGAAGACCCAAGGAGGACAAGGTCGTCAGCAAAGAGCAACCTCTCCACCAGGCAGTCGCCCACACAAACACGCTCATCGCCTCGGCTGTCCCTGTCTATCCAGTCCATAAAGGTAATGAACAAGAGGGGCGACAGTACGCACCCTTGGCGGAGTCCAACACCCACGGTGAACGGTCTTAACTTAATGCCATTTATCCGGACACACATCTCAGATCTTTTGTACAGAGACATGATAGCAACCAGTAATTGCCCATCCACTCCATACTCTTGCAACACTTGCCAGAGCTTCTCCCGAGGAACTCTGTCATATGCTTTTTCGAGGTCCACAAAGCAAGCGTAGACCTCTTTTGCATATTCCCAGGATTTCTCAAAGATTTGCCTTAGAGCAAAGATGTGATCCGTCGTGCTTCGGCCAGATCGGAAACCACACTGCTCCCCCGACAGTTTGGAATCGACTATTTCCCGACTTCTCTTTCTCCAGACACTTAGCGTACACTTTCCCAGGAATACTGAGCAAAGAGATGCTTCGATAGTTGTTGCAGTGTCTCTGATCTCCCTTTTTGAAGATAGGGATCACAATTCCTGTCTGCCATTGCTTAGGGGCCTGTCCAGATATCCAAGCAACCTGACACACTCGAGTCAGCCACAGGATACGATCCTGATATAAGGCCTTTAAAATCTCGGACAGGATTTCATCATCACCTGCAGCTTTGCCAGTCTTCAGGGACTTAATTGCCCATCTGACTTCTGTTTCAGTGATACTACCGTGACTATTCTCCGCTCCAAGATGCACCTCCTATGCCTCAGTTGTTGTTGTCACCGGATTAAGAGGAGATGCAAAGTATTCTTTCCACCTATGCAATACGCTCTCCTCCGTTTTCAGAAGCCTCCCATCTCAACTCTTAATAGTTTGTGATGAAAGAGACTTCTTTCCACGGAGGTAGCGCACGGTCTGCCAGAACAGCTTGTTTGCCGAACCATAGTCTGCCTCCAATTTCTCCCCGAACTTTTCCCAGGCCTTGGCTTTAGCTTGATACTGTCTTTGCTGCTGCTTTTCGCGCCTCAGTGTACCGCACTCGACTCGAAGTTGACTTATTCCTCGTATATAAACAGTTAAAATCATTTTGATGTTATATAGGAACCATCTAGCTTATAAAGTACAGCATAAAATAAATATGGGAGCAGACTAATAACTAATTATAATAATGTTGAACAAATAACGTGGATCCAAAAATAAGTCATTAAACAAAATTATATTTGAATAGCCAATTAATTTTAATGGAGCCTCTAGACGTCATGTAATATTTAAGTTTATAACGATTCCAGGTTAAATAGTCTCTAATCAACATTTGACAAAGAGTTCGTCTGCCTGTGCATGTCACAGCTCTATCAGGATAATTTTATAAACAACCAAAATAATCAATAGCAGCAATCAGAAAGTAAATATCAATTCTGTTTGCAATTATTTGAGTATGTTCTCTATTGCAGTATTTTGAAATTGTGTTAGTTTAACGAATCTCTCGACGTGTCCAGAAAAAGGCGATAGTGTGTTTAGGAAATGATTACCAAAGTCCTCATGTTTGCTTTTACAATTTAACAATCTTTATTCGAAATGGATGAATAGATTAAATATATCTCAAAAATGAACACAAAGTGTGCGATACTTCTGAATTAAAATGCTCTTTCTGCTTAAAGTAGATAAAGTTGAGCATCTCGTCTGGCTTCATAATTCCCTGAACCACTGGAGAAAAGAGTGCGTTTGGAGCACATTTCAGCTGCCTTGGAGCTGCCTCATACAAACTGCCTCTTGGAGCACATTTCAGCTGCTGCTCTTCCAAGTTTCGTAATCGTAGGCGCATTTCTTTGTTAGTTATTCATATTTTTGCTTCTGTAAATTTCCAAAATATTGCAACCCGTTTAGACTATCAACAGGAAGCTTTGCTGCGAGGTTTTGAAAAGACTGAGGGAAAATTTCGCGCAAACGCTCGAGTTGTGGAAGAGCAATGTTACTCCACCATGAAAACGCGCCCGCACAGACCTCGCTCGTTGTGAAGGAATTCCTGGCAAAAAAAAACAACATGGTAACGGTCCCCCATCCTCCCAACTCTCTTGCCGTATCCCCCTGAGACTTCTATCTCTTCCCTAAAACGAAAGGGCGAAGTTTGGACTCCATTGAAGATATCCAAGTGGAATTGCAAGTTGTCTTGAATACCCTACAGCCTTCGGACTTTCAAGAGTGTTTCCAAAAATGGAAAAAATCAACCCCCGGGATCCGAAAAAAACAAACAAACCAAAAGAAATCATCCAAATCGGACCAACCAATCGCCCATAATCACGTGGTGAACTGTTTGTAGCTTACAAACAGTCACACTGCACAAGGAAAACTGAATGTTGATATTTCCACCATGTAAAGCATGCAAATCAAAAAATTAACATATATTACCATACTCACATTCACTTTCATGCGGAAAAGCAAATAAAAGGCATGTTTCAGCACACAGAAGACAGAACAATTCCAGGATGGCAAGCTACACTGTTCCGGAAATGGTCAATGTTGCAATTTTTTTTTTGTTTTGTTTGTTTTTTTATGCTGAACAAGTTTGCAACTGGGTTTTTTTTCTCTATCCCTTACGGTTTTTCAGATAAATTTTGAATGTGTCCTAATTTGCATATTTGGGATGATGAAAAGTGCACCATGGGATAGGCCACCCACAACTTCCTATTCATTGGATTCATCAAAATCGACATATCTGCTTCGGTTCAAAAAATAAAAGGGGGGTTCAGACTTTTGTATTCACCCTGTACTGTGTACTGCTCTAACCAGCCCTAAGGACATGTAGATAGCGTAATGCTTCCATGTCCGCAGTGGCGCAATTGGTTGGCGCATCTGCACGGTGAGCAGAAGGTTCCTGGTTCGATCCCAGGCTGTGGAATTTTCTTTCCTATTTTTCATCAATAAAAAGGATAAGTTAAGTCGGGGAAGAACAAGAATAAAATATAACAATAAGAATAATAAAGTATTAATGATAGTAATGAAAAAGAGTGCCAACAACGAAGGATAAAGGCCAATCAGATAATCTGAGTGGTCAAACCCCGAGTTGACGAAGTTATAACCAACAAGCAATAATTGACTGTTAACAGGTCTGAACCAAATAGGGTTGGATGAAAAACATAGAAATGCATGTCCCTTAATGTCACTAGATCAAAATTATTAAAGTTATTTAATTAGTTGTTAACAAGCTTCGTTACTGGATTCAGATTTGATATGTTAGTCCTCCATTTCAAAAGAGGTTTGATAGCGAATCCTCGCCGTGTTTTGGTCAAACTCTGGAAATTAAAATCTTTAACTAGAAAAGGGACACGTAAGTTATCATGAAAAACACTGAGCAATGTATTAAAAAGATACCTTCTGACTATACAGTGAATATTGAACGCATTCTTAATAAGTGAAAATGATCCGAACAGTTAAAATTTCTGACTAAAAAGTTCTTCGCTGTATTAAGGAAATAGCTTGCAGATTGCCGTCATACCAGATCCAAGCACAATAAACAAGCTTAGAGATGACAAATGTTTTGAATAATAAAAACAGTGTTCTGATATCAGTAAAAAAATGAATAGTACGCTTAATTAAGCCTAAGAGGCGCGAGATATCCAAATGTATCTGTTCAATATGATTAAGGAAAGAACAGCTATCAGTGAGAATAACCCCCAGATCCTTAATGCTAGTAACTCTAGATAATTGTTTTCCAGCTATGTCATAGTCAAACAGAAACGGGGCTGTCCTTCGACGAAAAGAAATAAACCATTAAGGAATGACATAACCAAGTACCGAAAGGTTAAACTAAACCATTCGCGGAACCATATTTTAAACTGCCCTATGCTAATATTGTAAGTTCCTAATGAACCTTGATGATCCATTAACCAAGTACTTTTGAACCAATTTGGATTATTATTAATTTTACGTTATATGTGCACCTTATTTTACGTTATATCATGGCACCTTATTCCAAATCGTTTGGTATATTACATGCCATATTTTGGTATTGAAAGTTCCAATGAACCATAATGGTTCCACTAAACCAGAATGGTTCCACTAAACCAGGTTCCTTGAAACCAATTTGGACTATCATTACTTTTACGTGATATTCATTTATGATACATCATCACAATTTGTTTGATATATTACATGCCATATGTTATCATTGAAAATTTTTGAAGGTGTCATAAAGGTACCATTAGTGCACGTGCCAATGTTTCGATTGCAACAATTTTCAAAATGGTTCATTTCCTGAACCATATTTATTGGCCGAAATAGTAATTTATATTCGCTTGTAAGATTTGTTTGACATATTACTTAATATATCTGTCCATTGAAAATTGCTAGGTGGGGTCGTGATGGTACCATTTGTGGACGTGCTAATGAACCGATTTAGATAAAATTTATGATTTTTTCATGGCATGTACCATATTCATCGACTGACGAAAATAGTAATGAATAACCGCATCTATCTCGTCATTACGATTTGTTTGATATATTACTCAATATTTCTTCCCATTGAAAATTGCTGGGCGGGAAAATAGAGGTACCATTTGTGCACGAACCGATTTAGATAATATTTGTAACTGGTTCGTGCCATGAACCATATTCATCGACTGACGAAAACAGATTTTGAAAATCTTTCATAACTTCGGAGGAGTTTGAGTTACAGACAGACAGACGGACAGACAGACAGACGGACAGACAGACAGACGGACAGACACGTTTCCCCACACTGATAGCATAAAGCACCTTTCGGTATTTAATAACAAACGATTTTTGAGCATTAAGTTCAAGCACATTATTGACCGACCATGACGATTCTGCAAAACCGAGCAAGAAATCCAATCTTTGACAACAAAAAATAATTTAATATCGTCTGCATACAAAAGAATTTGAGTTGGAGAATGTTCGAATACGTACGAAAGGTCTGCTATAAAGAAATTAAAAAGTAACGGGCCCAAGGGAGAACCCTGCGGGACGCCACTCATAAAAGGATAAGCTGGACTTAAAGGACTTTGGAATCTAATTCTGAACTTTCTTCCCAACAACATAGACTTAAACCAGGAGATTGCTGTAGTTGAAAGGCCTACGTACTTCAGCTTATCAAGCAGTAGTTGAATATTAACTCGATCAAAGGCCTTGGAGAAGTCCAGAAATAAGGCGTCAACCTGCTTCCTATTATCAACATGTAAAGTGAGATAATGCATGAAAGTCGCTAACGGCCGGTTGCAACAATGTCAGTTAAAACGACCCTAAACTTTCGGTTAGTTAACGATCGGTTAAGTCCATTAACCGGGAAATGTTGCACCAAGCCTAGTTAAGTCTCATTTAGCTAACTGGATGGAATATGAGTAACGAAGACTGTGATTGGTTCGTTTTGCTCCAATTAAACTTCCGGTCAACATGGCTGATTGTTTTCAATGAGCTGTTTGATAACTACATTATCCAAACAGCGTATCAATTTAGCTGTTTGATAATTAGCTTATCCAACGAGTTATCCAATTAACATATCCATTTAACTTTTCCAATTAGCTGTTCGATAATTAGCATATCCTAATTGCTGTTTGAAAACTAGCTTATCCATCTAGCTTACCCAATTAGCTTATCAAACTAGCTTATCCAGGAACTTATCCAAATAGCTGTTTGATAATTAGCTTATCCTAATTGCTATTCAAATTGCTTATCCATATAGCTTATCCAAATAGCTAATTCAAATTGCTATTCAAATCGCTTATCCATGTAGCTTATCCGATTAGCTTATTCATTTAGCTTATCCAAATAGCTTATCCAAATAATTGTTTGATAATTAGCTTATCCATTTAGCTTATCCAGTTAGCTTATCCATTTAGTATATCCAATTAGCTTATCCAAATAGTTTATCCATTTAGCTTATCCAATTAGCTTATCCAAATCGTTTATCCAATTAGATTATCCATTTAGCTTATCCAATTAGCTTATCCATTTAGCATATCCACTTAGCTTATCCAAATCATTTATACAATTATCTTATCCATTTAGCTTATCCAAACAACTGCTTGATAATTAGTTATCCAAATGGCCTATTCAAAAAGTGTATCCAAATTTATTTGCTATTAAATATTTCAAGTACATTAACTTATCCAAATAGCTTCCAATAAACTTATCCAAATAGCTTATCCATTTAGTTTATCCAAATAATTTGCACAATTAGCTTATCCATTTATGTGTCTAATAATTAGTTTATCCAATTAGTATAAAATATATTTCTGTTTCGGAATGCCATTTTGCTTCACTAACCATGGACTTAAACTGTGGTCATCGAGCGTTTAAGTTAAACCGCCACTTAACGTCTGGTTAAGCCCTAATCTCTCTTGATGCAACGCAAAAAATTTTAAACGGGACTTTAACGAAGGGTTAGTTTTAACTGACGTTCTTGCAACCGGCCGTAAGTTAGATTGCGTGGATCTCTTTGGTCTGAAGCCGTGCTGAGTAGAAGCAAGAAAGGGTTCAACATGAAGAGACAGTTGATCTGCAACAAGGGTTTCCAAGAGCTTTGCAGGAAACAGCAACAACGTAATAGGCCTATACATCTTTTTAGCTTTGACACTTGACTTCTTGGGTATAGGATGAATAAGAACTTGCTTCCAGGCGTCCGGATAACATCCCGAGCTCAAGGAGACATTAAACAGATGAAGCAATGGTGAAATAATTGCGGTAAGATAACCTTTAAAAACATAATCTGGGATGTTTGATACAATGCTGGCCTTTGAAGCAGACACTTTACGCGAAGGATCAACCACTTGCTGTGCAGAGAACGGTTGGAAAGAGAAGTTGTTATTAATCTCACCCCAACAATCGTTGAGCAAGTTGGCGTCCACAGGTAAACTGGCGACATTGTTCATCGTGTACGCAAAAGAATGACCAAGCTCATTAAGTGGGTCTTCATCGGGAAGTTCAATATTTGATTTTTTAACATTTAAAAAATTTCTGGAAATATTCCAGAAAGACGTCGGCCTGTACTTTTTCTGAGATTCGAGATTAGGACCACAATAATAATAACCTAACCTAACCTAACCTAATCTAACCCACACTTATACAAAACCTTACAGTAAGCCACAATTCTAAACACATGTCACATAGTAAGGAAATTCCTACACTCAAACATCAATACTCCCACGAGTGGATAACTTTCCCTCCCTCGCATTTGAGTCCCTTGGGCTTTGGCCCTCTTTTGGGTCCGCCTCTGGGATTGGCTTCCGGACTTGATCCGAGTTTGGTTTCCCAAACAATGACAATAATAATAATAATAATAATAATAATAATAATAATAATAATAATAATAACAGTACAGTAGATGATTACGTAGGAACTCTTAGCAATAGAATATGAAGAGATAAAAGACACTCACTTTGTAGGAATGCTTATAAAATAAAGAACTTTTATTTGGTTGAATATACACTCACTCACCAAAAGTCATGGCACACAAGTTGGGCCCCCTCTGGCCCGGATAACGGCGGCGATCCGTCGTGGAAGAGAATCTACCAGCCCCCGGAACACCTCCACAGACACTGCTAGCCATGCCACCTCAACTGCACACTATAACGATGCTGGATTTACCAGTTGTGGTGGTGACGGCCTGACAGATCTTTTGATGACGTCCCACAAATGTTCACTAGGATTGACATCTGGGGAACGTGGAGGCCAAATCAATGTCGTGAAGTCGGTAGCATGATCCTCCAGCCACTGCCGTGTCACAAAGGCCATGTGTGGAGGCGCATTATCTTGCTAGAAGATGCCGTCGCCCGCGGGATAAAAACAGTTCATGAAGGGGTGCAGGTGGCCCCCAAGCAGATCGACGTAGTAAGTAGCACGCAGAGTGGATGTCAGATGCACCAATGGACCCATTGCATGCCACAAAAACACCCTAGACCTGTATGGAGCCTGCGCCAGACACGGACACGACCATCGGGCCGATACAGCTGAAACCGTGACTCGTCGGACCAGGCAACCTTTCGCAATGTTGATTGGCCCAGGCTAGGCGTTGCCTACGATGTGCAGCTGTCAAGAGTAGCAGCTGTCGTGCCTCCTGCTCCCAAAGCCTGCAGCTACCGTCACGTACATAGTTGTGGGACTTCCCTAGTTGTATCGCATGGTGATTTGGCCCGTTGTCGCCGTTTGCATTCAGTGAGGCGTGGGCAGCCTGTCCACTGCACGACATGGGTTGTAACCCTTCGTTGGGTGTACTCTCTATAGACCCTTGCAATGTCGTGCGGGAAAATTGTAGGGTGTTGGCTACATCTGATATTGAGGCACCCATCCGTCTGGCACCAACAATCATCCCCTGTTCAAATGCAGATAGCTCTCGGCGTGCTGCCATTTCTGCTGCTAGTTTTGCTTACAATGATTGTGTGATATCAGGAGTCCCGAGAATGGAAGCAGCGGGATCTGTCTCATTACGGACAGGGAACCTGATTGGAGAGGTGTGCCATGATTTTTGGTGAGTGAATGTATAATGAATTACTACGCTCTCCATTCAAACTTTCAGTTCTTCAGTTTTATTCGTTTAGAATTCTATTTTTTTACGTTAGTTTCATTATTTATATAGATTTATCTAAAGTGTTTTAAAATAAATGCATCCATGGCTGATGTTTCGCTGTTTTAATACGAAAATGTGCTTCTTTTATCCGATTTGACGGTAAAATCATTCTTGTTATAAAATCTAATTATATTCTCGCACCCGTACTTTCCTTCACAGAACAAACCTGTCCCGAACTATAGAAACAAAAGTGTTTTAGTTGGCGTTGGCCTTGTTGAGTTAGGGACCCTGCTAGCAGGGACCCCTGCCGACCGAGTCTCGAGGACCAAACGGCAGAAAGAAGCCACGACGAAAACACCGTCTCCCCAGTCCTGAAATCCACGACTTAGGGCGGGTTAAAACTGCTAAATCAAAACTCCAGCTTTTATCCAGGGCAAGTCAAAGGTTGTGGCTGCAATTGCCGTTATGGAAAACTTTTCAAAATCTTTGACTATTTCTGGGTTGATGTAAATTGCGTGTAAGATTCGCTGCGTGTAGCCGAGTCGTTGAAGCGCTGCGTGTAGCTTTCTACGAGCACCAAGAACTGCAGGCAGCCTGCAGACGTCGAGAAGGTGGCTCGGGGAATGGGTTCCAGTTCCACATGGACAAAGAGAAGAGCTTGTAACGAGCTTAAATCGCTCTAAATATTCGAAAAAGGGGCCGTGGCCTGTTATCATCTGAGTGGTCCGGGGCTGTAAGCTGATTATATTGGTCGCAACATTGGGTAGAAAGTTGTGGACCGGTTGTCCCTTCGTGGAGTTGTCCCATTCCCTCTGCCATGTGATGAAAGCCTCCCTGTACAGGGAGCTTTTCAGATGGCTGACCGACGGCTTAATTCCATTTTTCCGGCCGGGTAAATCGATGCCGCCTTCCTTGCAGTAGCGTCCGCTCCTTCGTTGCCAGGGACGCCTGCATGAGACTTGATCCAACTGAGTCGACTGCCTGCAGTAATGCAGCTCTGGCAGCGATGGTCTGCTCGGAGGAGCTCCTGTTGCTCGAAATTGCTTTGAAAGCTGACAGCGAGTCTGACAACACCGTGACCGACTTCTCTGGCGTGACTCTCGATTGGTTAAGCCACGCCAGCGCTTCCCTGATGGCCTGGGTCTCAGCCTGAAACACCGAACAGTCAGGTGCCAAACTGAAAGTCTGTTGGTGGGTCACGGTGAAGCCCTCCAAAACAACAAAGGCTCCGCCTGTTTTACCGCCAATCTTTGAGCCATCTGTGTATATTTCGATGTCGCTGCAAGGGCTGCTGTTGGCATCACACAGCACCTCAACGCTTCGGGCCTCCCAAGGCGGTGGTTGGGAAGAGAATCCGGCTGGTGCTTCGAATACCAGAAAAAAACTTTTTCATGAGAAAGCCCGATCAGCTCGAGCATGATGTGATCAAAGGAGAGGAATGCTTGATGCAAATGATGTTCGTTCTTTATGCTGAATTTACGTATGGATACAGGTCATTTTAGTAGCTTGAACTAAAGGAAGCATGGGTTGCTAACATATTCTTCACATTTACAGATCATGTTCAAGCGATAACGAAATTCAAATTTGATAAAAAATTATTTGTATTAAATGATTTATTCATTCTAAAGTCCCAAAAACATTTTTATAGAAAAAATCGGAATAAAAGAGATTATACGTAATCGCGTTCACTTAAAATATATTGTAAAGTCATTTTCTACTTTATTCTACGAGAATGAGTCAAATGAAAAGCGCGTAACCGTAATTAAACTTCCAAATTTCGCCCCACAGTATTTTAATTCTGCAGATTCGTTAAAAATGAATTGTAGAAATATCCGGTAGGTGGCAGGAAAGTAGAGACAAGCAAACAACGTCACAGCAGCAGTTTAAAGATGGCCTCTCCACTTCAAACACCCACTAAAGAAGAACAGCGTTCAGTATCCGATTTTTGAGTAGTGAAGGTGTGAAACCTGTTGAATTCACAGAAAAATGAACCTTCAGTATGGTGATGCATGTTTGTTACAGCGGCAAGTTTATGAATGGAGTGTGAAGTTCACAAATGGTGTGACAGCAGAGAATATTGCAACACTTGAAGCCTTAGTGTTGGAAAATCGCCGAGTAACGGCTAATGAAATAGCAGAATTGTTAGACATTAGTCATGGTTCCGCCCACCATATAATTTCAAAAATCTTTGGTGCATGTTTGAAGTGGGGTGGCTATCTTTAAACTGCTGCTGTGATGTTGTTTGCTTGTATCTACTTTCCTGTCACCTAATAGATATTTCTACAACTCATTTTTAACGGATCTGCAGACTTACAACACTGTAGGCGAAATTTGGAATTTTAATTACAATTTTGCGGTTTTCATTTGATTCACCCTCGTACATTTCATCATGGTTCATTTTTATTCCGTAGAATTTCCGCTAGTAGTATTGTAGAAATGCGCGTTATTAACGCACACATCGGCCAATGTATTAGAAACCTTCGTTCAATATGGTATTGACCCTCCTTTGGCTGTAATTACAGAACATACGCGGTTTGGCATGGACTCTACAAGGTGTTGCAATGCAGGTAAGTTAATCGCAGACCATGCATTCGTCAGAAAGATCTTCAGGTCCTACAAAGTAGACGGAAGCGGATGCCTTCGACGAATGCCTCTTTCCAACATGCCCCAAACATTCTCGATCGGATTCAAATCCGGACTTTGAGCTGGCCACGGCAGATGTTGCAACTCGGTGTCATGTTCGGAAAACCACTCCTGAACAATTCTTGCTCGATGGACAATAGCAATGTCGTCCATGAAGAACTCGTCTCCATTTGGGTACAAATGCACCATTGCAGGATGAATTTGATCTGCAACAATGTTCAGGTAGTCTTTGGCTTTCACCCGACTGTCAAGGAATATCAGAGGACCCTTGCCATACCAATAAAACATGGCCCATACCATGACACCTCCTCCTGCAGCTTGAACTATGCTCACAACACATGAGGGGTCCATCGCTTCATGGGGCTGCCGCCAAATTCTCTGCCGGCCCTCGGTACAAAACAATGTGTAATGTGACTCGTCCGACCACATCATCTTTTACCAGTCGTCTACTGTCCAGTCACACCGTTCTTTAGACCACTGCAGGCGAACTTTCCGGTTTGTTGCCGACACCAGGGGCTTCCTCATTGGCATGCCGACTTCCCATCCCTATTCGCTTCAACTCTCTGCGCATTCCCATCCTTTATTGAAGTCTGCCGTCAGTTGCTCCACAGTAGACCTTCGGTTTTTGCCGCACAATCCGTCTCAGACGACGTCGGTCCCTGTCTGTGTTGATTGTTTTTGATCCACAATTCTGCCGTTACGACAACTCTTGTGGATTCCGTTTCCACGCATTGAACATCCTGGAGACCTGACCTTTTGAAATACCAGATAATAACTCCTTTTTGGAACTCAGACAGGTCTGTTGTTTTCCCCATTTTGCTCAACTTGAGCAGCTGCAGCTTGGAATGAGCATGCACCTCACAAGATTGCATTCATTTGCATATCACAATCGTTTCTGACCTGTGACCCCGTTTTACATATCAGTACAGTAATTCATCACGGGTTTCTAATTCATTGGCCAGTGTGTGTAGTAATTTGGTTTTTACTTTATTTCCCGAAATGTGTATTTGACTCTTGTGGATTCCATAATTGTGAACTGTTGCAGATCACAAGGAAGTATCCCAGAAATTTTCTTAAACAGACTTTCACATGCGAATATTAATAATTATTAACTGGAGATACAGGTATTGGACATTGAAACTGAAACACCTTCGCAAATAGCACT
>JAHWFO010001913.1:0-12244 GCA_023313115.1 Rhysida immarginata
CCATGTTCATAGGACGTTTTGTGTTTATCTTAACCTCTATAATACCCTCTTTAAGTATTTTACATTCGATGTAAATCACCCTGTATTACATAGTTATCAACAATGTTCTTCTGATTGTCGGACTTTCATCACTAGCTCTTCTTCTACTGTCACTGTTTTCTTCCTGTGTTTTTTTTACTGTTCCATTTCTCTGCAAGACCTTCTTTTCACCTGCGTTTCGTCTCCATAAGACTCCCACTTCATTATTTGTGCTTCTCCACATCGGGTGACCTTGAGTTATCAATTGTTTTTATTAATTTATTTTTATTTCAATTAAAAAAGGAGTTCACATTTTTTAATTATTTATATATCATTACGGTACTGTTTTAGTGCGTGCAATTGATTTGAAGCGGTCCACGAAAAAGCCTAAAAAGTTGATACAGCCAAGCTAAGACCTTGATGGTGATATTTCTGAAAACAGAATTTGAAAAAGTTAATCCGTTTTCAAGTTATCGTGCAAACACCGGATGGCCGGATAAACGTACAGACCAAGCATGCATTAAATACGTTTACAATAGGTAGGCTAACTTTTCTTGTATGTTTATTACCACTTGCAAATGGTGAATAACAAACACAGTGTAGAGGTTTTATCCAATACTGGTGAACCCAAATAAGTTGAACTAAAGTCTTGGTCTCATCTCCCTGCAGCTTTATTTAGTGGAAATTTCACCCGTTAACTCAAACACAGACTTTATTTAAAACCGCTTAAGTCGAGCCAAATTTTTAAATTTTTTTGAATATAATCTATCTGTTTATTAAATTGGTCATTGCTTTTTGTAGCATATGTGAACTCTGGGTAAAAGAACACTTTGCTTATAATAGCCACGTTTCCTAATGATTCCGTCTGCTAATATCATTAGGAATTGGATGTTTATTCCAATTTCCACATGTTTTATCCGTATTTCTTTTATCTGGAGTTCTTATATGTGAGTTCGGCTATAATCGTTTTGGTTCAAATGGTTAAAAGGACAGTCCACTCTAAATGAAAGGGGATCAAATAGATGTATATTTCATTTCTTTTCATTAATTTAGATGTTTATCTTAAAAAACATTCTGTTGTTATTTAAACATATGGAAAGTTGCGTTGCACTTTCTTTTGGAGCGGAGTTAAGGCATGATATGCTTATGACGTGCTATGTTCCAAACAAAATATTTTTGACATTTTCTAGTCAATGCAAAAACATCGAGCGATTGGGCTTTTGGAAACTGCGACGTCATAGACGTGCACGTGCCCAATAGAAAGTAGTCCCAGGTTTTTCTTCGTTGTCCAGCCTTATGGTTACAAATTAATGTGAAATAGAGTCGTTGTATTTTGTATTTATAATGATTACATCTATCCTCCTTTTCATTTAGAGTGGACAGCCCTTTAAGTTGAACCCTGAAGAAGTCGAACTTTTAATCTGATTCCCTGTTGGTTCGAGTTAACAGGGCTCACCTGCATTAAACTTTGTCACTTGTGATGGAGCGTGGCAAGTGTATTTGGACTTGTAACCACTATGACCAGCCATATTTTCTCGGAGCGGTAGGCCCATCAGTAAAACACGATTAAAGGATTCTGGAAATGTATTCTGAGGCTATGGACTTGTGGGTTTCTCGTTTTTTTCCTCTAAACATTACAGTAACCCATTGTCTGGTAAAAGGAATTCTGCTCTTCCTGTGGTGCATTACTATTTTCAGTGAAATTTGAAATGCAATCTGTAGCAAATGCTAAACAAGTTAAGACGGTGTTCCTTCCATTTACATTGTCCCGTGCTTTGCAGTACATTTTTACTAGGTTAAATTTGCAGTAGTTAATTTGCCATTGAGTAGGAAGAGTTACCGGTGAGAAGCATGAATTCTGAATGTTATTTATTTCTTTAGTTGAAGGTAATTAAAGTTAATTTCTTCCTTGATTATGTGAAAAACAAACTTAAGCCCTGAAATTATGGAAATGGAATTGAAATTGTAAATTTTTAATTAAATCCAATAGTCCATTTATAATTACACATCTGCCTTGTTGTCCTTCTCGAGTTCTTTCTTAATCTTCTTGTCGTCTCATACTCTGACTCGCCAAGTTCTAAGAGTAGCTTTTACCCAATTAACGCTCCTTATTTCCAAATTCCCCAGAACAAAAATCATGAAGTTTATTTGAATGTGTGCAGCTTATAAATACCTGAATTGTAGAGTAGATTTCTTAAATGATAAATAAAAATCTATGATAAAAATTGTATGAATTTTTTTTCTCGGAAAATTTTGAGAAGTGCATCAAACGGCTTTGTATGGGTAGTTATTAGGGTAAAAGCTACTCGTACATATATTTTATCTTATTCAATGAGCCAGAATATGCGGAGTCTCCTTGTCAGCCAAGTCTACTTTCACACTTAATAAATTTGCACATTTGGATCTGAACCTTAATTTAGGCATTACTTTCAAAATCTTACATGCGTATACGTAATAGCTAGAATGGCAAGATTTTTTTTCAGGCAACAAAACCCTGGAAAAATAGGCATAATAAAAATGTCTATATGCATAAATGAAATAAAACCTCATGCAATTTTTGTGAATAGAAAAGTACTGTCAAAGGCATGAATATACACGGGCAATTTAGGATAGAATTTTTTTTTTAATTATTCAATTTACTAATATAATTAATTACTATACAGGGTGTCCAAAAAGTCTGGTAACATGGCAGATATCTCAAAGCTGCCCTGTAGGCGAGATCTGATGAGTGTGGTTTATAGGTAATGGAGTGGGGGGGGGGGGGGGGGGGGAGATTCATTGCCGAACTCAAATTTGACTTTGACTCCCAAACTTAAGGTCATCCATTTGCTAACTCGAAAACTATTAAAAATAGAGAAAAATTTCCGATTGCTACCCTGTAGAGCACCACCATATTAGCCTAAAGACCATTTTTAATCGCACTTTTCCCCTTGGAAGATTTTGAAAAAATGGGTGAGAAAGAGTCACTCGAGGTTAGGTTGTGGGTGGGTGAGTGCTTCATTCCAATTCAAATGTGTTAGAAACCTCAGCCAACCTGTCCAGCCCAACCGAGGGTAGCAATCAGAAATTTTTCTCTATCTTTAATAGTTTTCGAGTTAGCAAATGGATGACCTTAAATTTGGGAGTTAATGTCAAATTTGAATGCAGCAGTGAATTCCACCTCCCGCACCCCCCCTCCCCCCTCCAATAAATCTTTGAAAACCGAATTGTTTCCCCTCGTACTTAAAAAAATTCAATTAAAACCGCCGTTTTCCCCGTAGGTTAACATTAAAAATGGCTGCTTTAGGATGGGTAGTACAATTCGCCATCTGGTGTTTTGCTTGAGAAATGTTATACATTCTTCCCCATTGGAAAGAGGATAACCATTAAAGCAACAGTCTTTTGTGAAAAAAAAATGTGTATAAAAACGTTAAAAGTAAGCGTAATTAATGATGGTGAAAAAGGTTAATAGATATTGGCTCTGTGTTAATGAAAAAGGGAAGGGGAATATTCTTTTCAAATGTTTAAATTTAACTTTTGTTTAAAGGCGAGTGGAACTTTTTAAGAGCTCCTGAGTCAGGTTAGTTGATTCAAGAATAAATGGGGGTGTGATGATAGTTTTTCAATTAAATTTGTTTTGTCATTAGTGAAAATTGCTGGAGTGATCTCTCGTGCAAAGCTAATCGAGAAGAGCTATCGCCCTAGTTTCTCGAACAAATTGCGTTGACTTGCTGCTCTAAAAAAAGCTCTGCTCGACTGTTGTTTCCTCTCTCCTACACACAAGTTTATTTTTTGAGAAACTAATGCTCTTTAAATCTGCTATTATCTAGTCATTACTTCGTTATTTACGAATATGTTTCTCTGATCTTCTGCAAAATTCAGTTTCTGTTCTTTTCTCTCTTTTAAACAGAACAAACTCAATAAAGATTTTATCTTTGTAATTTTATTGAATTTATTTTAAAAATATAAAATTGTCTTTTTGAATAGCTACCTTTAATTAATGCAACATCAACTCCTGAAGATACTGCCCAGGATCTTCTTGCTTCCATGTGCAGCAGCAACACTGGAGCCTCTACCGACTCTAGCCAAGTAGTGTTGGCTGGATCCGAGAACGGATGTCAAGCGAGTGAACCTGGTCTCATCCAAGTTCCGTCTGCTTTTATCCCTACGTCGACAGTGCCTTCTGAAAAATTACAAGGTATTCTGACTGAACAATTTTTCTTTATTTCTCTATATACGAGGGCAGTCCAGAAAGTAGTCATACAGGTGACGCTACTGATCCAATTAAAAACCAAAGCGGTGCAGATGTCTACAGTAACACCTTTGCTGAAAACCATAGCTCGAGTTCTTCCAGTGTGTGGTCTGAGTTTTGTGACGGCTTAAAATGGCAAAGAAGATAAAAAAATCTTGCCAATTGCGAAGTGCGATCCGTTATCCAGTTTCTGCATGCAGAAAACGTTCGTCCAAGTGAAATTCATCGCAAGATTACTGAAGTTTATGGTATGGGAACAATGGAGGAGTCGCCTGTAAGGTGCTGGGTTCAAAACTTCAAAGAGGGAAGAGCTGTTTGTCGTGGACAGTAGCTCTTCCCTCTTTGAAATTTCGAACCCAGCACCTTACAGATGGCTCACCCATTGTTCCCATACCGTAAACTTTAGTAATCCTGTGATGAATTTCGCTTGGACGAACGTTTTCTGCATGCAGAAACCGGGTAACGGATCGCACTTTGCAATTGGCGGGATTTTCTACCTTATTCACCATTTTAAGCCGAAACAAAACTCAGACCACACACTGGATGAACTCGAGCTATGGTTTTCAGCAAAGCTAATATGTTACTGTAGACACCTGCACCGCTTTGATTTTTAATTGGATCAGTAGCGCCATCTGTATGACTAAACGGGTACTATTTTCTGGACTGCCCTCATACATCACTTGAATTGTTAAAATATTTTAAAAACTAAAATACAATTACATTTAAAAAAGTTGTGCACATTTTAAAAAAAATTCATTTTTTCCTTTAAAAAATGATAATCCATCTCTAAAATTCTAGCCGAGTTTAGAAATTAATACAACCCACTGAAAACCTTAAACCTCCAACATAAAAAAGTTTAAGCCACCTTCTTCTTTAGCAAATACTGCCCTGGTATATCTTTGCTGAAAGCTTTTACGACTCAGTTTAAGCAATCGATTACTTTCTAGCTGCTAGGGAATTGGGTGAAGTTGTTCTTTCTTATGTCTCGCTATGGCATCAGACAACCATCTTGCAGTGGGCCTTACAAGGAAGCAAATCACACGGTCAGAAGTAGACTTGGTCCTGTTGGAAAGACACAATATTAAAGCAGTAGATGTTGATACATTATTTATTGAAAAGCTCTCTTAGTTGCAAGAACCTCTCGTAAGTTTCTGTTAAAAATTGCTTAATTAAATAACTCAAAGATGACTAGCTTCAGGATATTGTGAGATCTTAATTCAAAAGGGGTTTGAAGATGATTCCTTTTATGTAGACCACCTGGAGATTAGCATTTTGACGAGGCCTACAAGCATGTTACAAAATTGCATCAACACTGAACTTCGGGAACCTTATTTCACACTCTACAGCAGGTCATCCACACTTGATGGACACCATTTTATTTTTTAAATTTTAGTCTAACAATCCATATTTATTTTTCCTGGCATGTTCTGTCGGATTCCCCTGGTTTTGGTATTTCCAGGATGCGAGGCTGTTTCGGAGGGCACGAGGTCCAATTTGTCCCATTCATCTTGCGCAGCTTTCCAAAGGCCAGTCAAAGTTCTGCACCGCAGAAATTCATTGGAGCAGCTTAGGTAGAGTCATGCTTTATACGACGTGACGAGGCAAGAGCTTATGACTTTCGGCTTGTGAACTCTATGAAGATTCAAATCTCTGTTGATAATTTGTTTACTGTTGCGGGCGATATTCCTAGTTTCGAATCAATACTTTTTGTGTCGGGGGATTTTTGACAGAGACCAATTTTCATACTCTTCGAACGATGTCCGTGGGATGCATGTTTGGACCCGGCAGTCGACCCATTATTTCTGCAGATCGAGCTTTACCACGGTAATTGAGTATATTGAAACCCCCTTTCTTAGAAATGGCGGCGACGTGCCCTTCTAACTAACAGTCTATTTTCGGTGGCATCGTTACACGATAACAAAATAATAATTCCACCAACACGTGCTTACGTACTAGACATTTCTTACCCATAATTCCCGTGCACGCAGATAAATTTGCATGCACGTAAAAGTGATTGTAATATTGTTTCCATAAAATGTGAACGACTTTCTGTATTTGTTCAATATCCAATAGTTATCATTTTAAATAGATTTTCAGAACTTACTATTGCCAAACATGCAGGATTAATAAATTATACTTCGCAAACAGTCATTTGAAATATCTACAATCTAAGTTTCGAATAGTTCGTTTGCGTAAAAATATTCTCCTGCTTTACTTCCATTCGCTAATGTATTCATTGCAGTTTGTTGTCTATGAAAGAGGGTATTAATCAGCTTTTTTAAATCCAATTTCAGCATTTCCTATCGATGCCTCTTTGAATCCTCAAGTTTCAAGGATGGAACATCTCGGCCCAGAAATTTTGACGAGTAACGACATCCTTTACACGCACCTGCAGTCGAGCATTCACCAAGATACGACAATGGTCGATCGTTTGCACCAAACAGCAGAAACGATGACGGACGAAGCATCCACGATTTCTCAAATGCCTTCCGACAGGAAACTAGATTATGGTTCTGCTGTCGAAACGAACAAACTCACGGACATAGTAGTAGCGTCCGTGTCGGAAGCAAACATTTGCAAATGCGAACCGTGCGATTGTAAAGAAGAGCCTTTGGACTGCTTCAAATCGTGCAGTTTTCAAGAGAATAATACTTCGTCCAAAGTGAAAGCGCAGGAACTTTTGGAGTCTTCTTCCTTACTGAGTGCCAATTCTGTTCAAAGTACAACTCAACATCTAAACTATACGACATCCCTGGATGAAGTTTCAGATGAAACTCTCTTTCAATCGTTTAAACAGTCGTGGCCTCTAGATGAGCAAGTTAAAAACGATACAAAAAATCCCCATTCTGATGGACTGTATGCATCATCAACAATGGAGATGTTAGCCAATATCAGTTAAGAGCCAAAAAATTACTGACATCATCCATTATTTTCGTACGTGTAAAAACAATGACCAACAAGCAGCTTTCACTTGTTGCAATTGGATATTTCTTTTTTTTTTATTTTTTATTCTTACTTTATTTCAAGGTAATAAATTGACATTAGTCCAAATGCAGTCTTCATTTGGATAAAGCATTCAAACGCTTTTAGCGATCCTTCTTTGGTGTCCTTAGCACAAAGTATTTCTAAGGAATGTTTAGATGTTTGAGATTTCATCTCGCCGAGGCTGGTGTCTTTTGTTTTGTTAAGCTATATTTTTGAAATTTTAAATGTAAATAGAATATAAGAGTGATTTTGGGGAGGGGGGGGGGCTTATGAACACGATCTCTTAAGTTTGTCAGTGTACAACACAGATTAAAAAAAAAAAGGTTTATATATTTGAAATATTTTGAATAAAGGCTATAATCAAGTGAAAGAAGAGCAATCCAGATCAGGGTTCTCAAATTTACATATGTCGACTCTTGTAATAATGTACATAACGATTTTAAAAGGAATTGTCTTTCATTCAGAAAAAAACTGCATTAATTTCTGAAGTTGACAGATCTTATTCATGTTGGCAAGAAAATATTTTGAAAGTTTATGCAAATGATAAAAATAAAGACTGACTTTATACAAAAAAAAAAAAAGTTAATTGTTTTTTACCTGAAATCAGTAAGCAAATGTTTAATTTTGTTGTTAACAATAAAAAAGATAAAAAACAATAAGGGATTGTCTTTCTTATTAATACCTACAATGCATGCACATTCAAAATGGAAAGCAATAGATGATCACAGAGAGATATATACTTGGACAAAAGCAAATCGCTCGACTCATTTTTTGTAAAAAAAAAAATAAAAATGACGACGGATGTTTGGTATGTCATATCTTGTTTCTCTACGGCGTCTCTCAAGATTCTGCAGATGGTAGAGGACTGTAAACAGAGCAATTTGAGATAGGGAACAAGTAATATCTGAGGAACGTTTCAGTAAGCTCCTTTCGTTTTTAGAGAAAACGACATAGCAAAAAACTACAGCCCAGAAGGACTGTTCGAAGTGGTGACCACGTATGTACATTTGATGCTGGGAGAAATTTTGCCGCACCCTTTCAAATATCCCTGGTATCTGTTGTATGTGCTCTCAGAGGAGTGAGATATGTCAGTTGTACTACAAACACTGGCTATGGGGCAGAACCTCCAATTCAAATGATTAAGGGAATCTTTTGTCCAGGTGCTCACAAACATCACCATCAAAGCGTAGAGGCAATTGTTTCTCTAAAAACAAAAGCACCTTAAAATAAGGTTAAATATCAATTATTTTTTTTAATAAACAACTTGTAGTCATGTAAATTCAACCTATCAGGTAGTCTAAAACTTTACTAATTAAACAGAAGTGAGATAGCACAATTCAAAAGCATACCTACCAACTTGTACAAATTTCGAATATAATTGTACGATTGTACGGACAGATTTATCAAAGTACGAATTTTGAAAATGGCTAACAAAAAAAGGTTAAGACACATGGAAAAACGTCGCTAAATAAAACAAAGTGCGCTGAAAATTATACCTAATAGTAGTGGTTCCTGAAAATTGCCCTGAATAATATACCTATAGCATGAATCACACATCGAATCAAAGAGGTTGTGGATTGTTCCTGTGCAGTTGCTTCTATGGCACTGTAGGTTGGAATTGGAGGATCTTGATGAGCTACTCGCCCAGTGTCCATTATCCCATAAATGTTCAATAGGCGAAACATTTAAGGAACATCTATTTAAATGCATCCCATTTACAGTATAGAAGTGGTGGGTGAGTTTGCTTGTTTAAATTTAGCTAATGTAACTAAGAGTGATCGATTTCTCCTTTTAACTCTCTGCAAAATATCACGTGTAGGCCAAAGAAGAAATGATATCTGCCATCATACACATACCGCTGGTAGACATTGTCCTGCTGGAATGGTGTGACTATAGCTTTCCTTGTGTGGCGGCAGTTGTTGAGAGTAACTGCATTACGTAGAGTAGCTGAGGCATTGTGTTTCAGTGTACTTAACGACTTCTGTACAGGAGTTTCTGTACATCATAAGGAGACTCTATTGGGAATTCGCATTTCAATTGTGTGTTGTAACAAACGCGTGATAATATTTTGCACTTTAGTATATTGTCAAATAAAATTGAATTATAGAGTACACAGATTCGACTTCATTCCTTTGGTGAAACTTCATTTTTGACCAAAAGCGTGATTTCCATTCGAATTTGCTTGTTCGGTGACGTTCTTATGCTCTACTTTTTCACCTAGTGGTCAAAATTTGAACTAATTCGTTTTATTGGAAAAATCTCTTTTCCATGGTTTATATAACGTATATTCCAAGTTTCATCAAAATCCAATCGGCATAACGGGCTCTAGTAGGATCAGGATCTCTATGATTAATAGCATATAACAAGCGACAACTCGAAAATGGATAGGGATATAGGAAAACTGGTTTAATTATTGTATTAGTGAGGAAACTGCACCCCAGATCGAATGGTCATGATCAGCTTTCCGCTTGAACATATAATTTGGTCCTGGTACATTTTTGAGTAAACGTACGAATTTCATTCTCCATAGGTAGGCAGATATGCAAAAGTAAAATACAATTCTAACATTTGTAGTAGTCACTCTTTATTGAAGTAGTAGAAGAATGGAACACTTATTGGTTTCACAAAAGTCTGCCTGCCCCTAATTAAATGTATTTTAACTTTTGCCATGTGTATTTTAAAGAGTCCATTCTGTTTCACGTGACCTTGACAAAATAGACCTCAGTTTAAAACAAACCCACACAAAAGTTTTTGTATTATTCCTACATCTAAATATCTGTTTCATATTTTGCAAAAGAATAATACAAACTGTATTTTTCATACTGTGGTCCTGATAAAAGTCCCACGTATTATATCAACAGATATACAAACCCAACCTCCGACTCGGTAATCTCTCCCCTCCTGGATGCACGTGTTAACAGCTCCTTTTAAGAGCCTCAAACATAGAAACTGAAATAATTTGATTGAGCACTTTATACCAAACTGTCATCTTTAATTACACTGTCGTTATGTCTTCCCTTTAAAAATGCCATTTAACATCGAGAGAGAGAGAGAGATTCAAAAATAAAAAATTCCATTTATTAAAATTTAAATCTAAAACAAGTTGATTACATAGAAAATCTAATGCAAATCGATGTGTGTGTACCGGTACAGCAGGGAAAAAAAAAAAGTTAACTACTCTAATACAAAAGTTTAAAATCCAGAAATTTCTTTTTAGAATAGTTTATAACCGACTCCTCAACGTGGGCACATTGCGTGTCGTCCACCGTCGACGGGCACAGACGCACCGGTTATAAAAGATGCTTCGTCGGAAGCTAAAAATGCTATGGTTTGTGCTACTTCGATGGGTTGCCCAGGTCGGCCCAGAGCATGCGTCTCTTTGCTTCTTTCAAGAAACTAATGGGAAAAAAAAACCACAGGCTGTCTAAGTACGATTCTTCTCTATATTCGATGAAGAACAAGTTTACAGCAATTTAAAATACCAATGCCATATTTGAATGAGAATTTTTACCTTTTCATATGCCTCGTCGCTAAGTCCTCCTCTTTTGTGAATTTCAGTTATTACGACTCCTGGACTGGATTAAAGAAAGAAAGAAGAAAAGATAATTACCAGGATTTCTAGATAAAACGTGTACTAAACAAGTCAATAATACTCACTTGACACTGTTCACTCGCACTTGTTTTGAAGCTAGTTCTTCAGAGGAACAGGAATTATGGGGGAAGAAAGAAGAGAAAAAAAAGTTTTATTTGCATCTTTCCCTGTCTATTTGTGTATTGTATGCAGTGGAGGGTGTACAAACTTCTTAGGCTTACACTGGGCAATTCAGAAATGACGATCCAATTTTACACAGTTAAGGTGGGAAACCCCCTGCCCTTCAGAACTGTCGTTTAATAGAAAAGAACCTTGTATCTAAAAGAAAATTTGTAAATCCATATTTGGAGTCTCTGTTAGGACCTATCTATCCACTCAACTCTAAGGCAATGATGGCCAAATGGCCATTCTCAAAACGTGTCGACATGGTCCACGACATAAAATGCTTCGTTGTGTGGGAAACAACAGATTATGTGATGGTCGTTAATAAATGTTAAATTCTGTTTGTGGGCCTCGACAATTTTTGTTGGGCGGTGCAATTGGAGAATAAAAAAATTTGCCCATCACTGCTCTAAGGAATGTCATTTCTGAATCGGGCAAGTGCACGAGATCCTGCATGTTAAAAAAAAATTCAAAAAAGTACAAAAAATAATACAAAATTGAGAAAAAAAAATTTTTTCCAAGCATGCAATTGTTGGTTGTAATAGTTTTCATTAATCTCGTTAAGCTGTGCAAAGACTTGTCACTTAAATGTAAAAAAAAAAAATAGCTTCAATAAAGTTATTCTAAAGGATGATTTATAATTTCCATCTTAGGAGAATTTAAAATTTAAAAATCACTTAGTTTAATAAAGTTATTCTGAAACTGCTGGATATTAAGTCAACTTCTCGTGTAGATAACATTCAAAACTTTGTAGACACTCCACATGATTATGTTATAGTTTGGTCATATCTTAA
This sequence comes from Rhysida immarginata, assembly GCA_023313115.1. NCBI lineage: Eukaryota > Metazoa > Arthropoda > Chilopoda > Scolopendromorpha > Scolopendridae > Rhysida > Rhysida immarginata. The sequence continues at coordinate 11,783 of JAHWFO010001913.1, forward strand.
GTGTGATCATCGGGGGTGGCCTTGGCCTGGTTGTCTCGTGTTGGGTGGGACAGCTGTTGGGGGACTTTACTCTGACCCATTTGCTGAGTGACCAGTGCTGGATGTCCAGCAGCTGGTGATAGCCACTGGTTTGTTCGTCCGCCAGCTGCTCTTCCGTCCTGCCCCCCCCCCCCCCCCCGTGCTTCCGAGGGCACGTTTAAGCCGTCGGTCCCGGCTGCTACTGTCATCTCGTAGCAGTCGTTAGTTACTGGGATGACGCAAAACTCCCTCGAAGGAGTAAGTGCCTCTGTACAAGTTAAGTGTGATCATCTGGAGTGTTTTATAAATCATCCTTTAGATTAATTAAGTGGGGGAGGCCATGGTCTGGTGGGCTTTCACTGAAAACACAACTTCAGGGAATTTAAGCAACATCAGAAGGCACGGCTAGTCACTGGATGGGCAACCATCAGTGAGACACGATCT
>JAHWFO010001914.1:0-18558 GCA_023313115.1 Rhysida immarginata
TGCCCGTCTGGGCCACAATATGTAAAACTAGATGGAAAGAACTGCAATCTCCCCCAACTGCAACTCCTCTCGCCTACGTGAAATGCCTCTGGCATATCAGATGGTACACCGAATTCTTCGTTGATTGACTACTTCAAAGCTGCTGCTAGCCATGATTAAAGTTTAGAGAACGATATAACAAAATGCGAATAGATTTTCCGATTTCCTCATATAATCTGAGCATCGCGCCTACTTTAGTGTTCGAGGATTCAATTAATTACTATGAACGGAAACACTGTTAACCTTTATCACGTTTATTCATTACAAAGAACAATAATTAGACAAGTCAGTAATGTCTTATTACTGCATAATGTGCTCGATATGTCGACCACCTGTTTCAATGCAATTCTCACATCGTTGTAACATGGAATGGTTGATGAGCTGAAACACTCGGTTACCATCGCTGCAGCAGCCACCACACGTGTCACAAGATCTTCCTGTGACTTAACAGGAGTTTCATACACCACACTTTTCATATGTCCCCAGAGGAAGTAGTCCAGACATGTGAGGTCAGGTGACCTGGGTGGCCAGTTAATAGGACCTCCACGACCGATCCATTTCTTTGGAAATCTTGCATCAAGGTAACACGTACTTCCCGGGAGAAATGGGGTGGTGCCTCATCATGCTGATACCACATGTCTCGGCGAACTCTCAGTGGTATGTCTTCCAAGAGTTCTGGTAACACATGCTGAAAAAATATGTTGTACGTATGCCCAGTTAAGGAAGTGGGCATCATGTATGGGCCAATCAATTGTTTATGCACAATTCCACACAAAACGTTAATACTGTAGCGCTGTTGATATGCACGGAGGAAACGTGCATGTGAGTTCTCATAGGCCCACAAGTGTGCATTGTGTAAATTACACATTCCCTCTCGTGTAAGCATGGCTTCATCTGTGAATAATACACGTGATGTGAATGATTGGACCTTTTGCCGGTGGAATGGATGCAGCAAATTCTCGTGCACAACTTTCCAAACATAAGTGTGGTTCACACCCAGGTTGTTCGATACTGCACGTACACTTGTTGTTTGGTTATCAGCAAATTGTTGCAGAATGTCGTCCTGTAGCGCTACGTTCCTGTTACGTGTCGTGCTGCGTTGCCCATGTTCCTGGAGAAAGATCCTGTTTCACGAAGTCGCAGATGCAGATTCCCGAATGTCTGATAGTGAGGCACACGTCTGGTGGGGTATATTTCTTGGTACAGCCTAACTGCAGCTCTCCCATTCTCATTGGCTGCTCCATACACGAAATGCGTGTCAGCCAATTCTTCATTTGAGTACGTCTGCATGCTGTGCTTGCAATGATTCCAATTGACAACTAAACTTTACATTTGCTTTCTGTACTAACCATGTGTCTAATTGCATACTACTGTATGGATTTAAAGGAATGAACCATTATTCTGTGGTGGGTAAATAAATTTATTCAAAACATTTAGCAAGGAATGAATCATTAATCTGTCGAGGGTAAATCAATGTTATTCAAAACATTAACCAATACTGTCTTTTTGCTAATGGGACTCAGAATAAGCAGGATGAAACAGTGGAATCTTTGTCTGTAGCTAACTGCACAGTCATTTTAGAATAAAACGTTATTAACAAAAGATGTTCACACTGATCCCCTCTAAAGTTTTGCCAAGTTTGGTGGTGTAATTTTGAAACACCCTGTATATAGAACTAGCAAAGTTACCCGGCGTTGCCCGGGATAATTACACTTGTAGGTAAGCAGAACAGTCTCAAAAAATTAAATTAAATTTGCAATATCTTAAAAATAAACACATGAAAATGCTTAGAAGTAATACAGTTGTCACGTGGATTTTGCAGAGTGATCGTGACAAAGAGAAAGAACGACAAAGTTTATTTGAAAGAAAATTCAATCTTTATTCGACATAAAATAAAACTTAAAGTCAGTAGAAAAATTAAATATTAAGCAGTGGAAGATCTCTACTCTCTGGAGCTCGACGCCTGCTGGTAGATGAAAAATAATCTTTGCCCGTCTCGGACGTAACACTAGGTGCTATACTCTGAAGTTCGCCGCTGGCGAAGATCTGGAGAAATGACTGGATGCTGGTAGCGCCTGAAACGTTGATCTCAGCAATCCCCGTCGAATTATGAATGCAATCACGAAGATGACGCCGGTATCGCAGATTCTTTATGCTGAAGCACACCAAAAAATAATTACCACACTATGCATCACCAATTGCTTTAATTTAATTAAGAGCCCATTGACCCATTCTGACATTTCACTGTCGCACTTATAACGACGCTCACAACTTTAGGCAACGCCTCAAAACACACACTTTAGCACTCGTCGGTAGCCCTAACGTTGACCACTGGAGTTGTCGAAATTCTGCCGTCTAGAACTTGGCGACTGATGTGGAACGTATACTGCACTCGCCTTGAAATGGATATAATTGAAAGAGTTAATTCGAGGTTATACCGACGGTAGCAAAATTACACATGTCACATAAAAAAGCTATCACACGTCGAAGTACGCCTCGTCTCTGTTCAGTGCTGGTCAGGTAAAAGGAAAACTCCACAAAAGTAAGGATCGTCGCGTCACGTGATTGAAAGTCTTGTTAAATTGATAATAGAGTCCACGTCAATAAATCAGGGTTTTATAAGATAAGTCCGGTGAGTATTGTCCAGGTAGATTAAAGAGTGAGATTAAGGAAAAGAGGACGAGGGTCGTGGCATTATTCCCCCTGTACCGCTCGAGACATAGGCACTCAATGAAAAAGGAAAAATGCACACGGCCTCGTCATTTTCCATGAGTTCATTTGCGTCGGGGTGAAATATAGTTCGAAACTCGTCCAGCACCGTGGCGGGAATTAAGGAGTAAATTAAGGAGAGGTTACTTACTCCGGTAACATGTAGACTACGACAACTGCTTACGTAGATTAGCCGCCTCTCGCCTTGTGCAGTGGCTTGACGACGACACGACTCAGCGCTTCGCAGCTCTTGGTTTCGTCCGTCGTCTCTCGCTCGTTCACCCACGGTCGGGGAAGGTCCGTCGGCACCCACGGCGTTCTCTACGGCTTGGGAAGGCGTGCTTATGAGCTCGACCAACCGCTCAATGGCTTTTTCCAGCTTTTTGCACCATTCGTCGGCCTCTCGGCAGCGCTCGTCGTCTGTCGCCCGTTGTCGCTTCTCGTCGCCTCGTCCTTCTCGCTATCGTCAGACGTTCTCCTGGAATCCACTTGTAGTATGGCATTGTCGGAGACGTCTCTCATAACCCGTGTTATCTGCCGATCAGGTCGTCCTTTCTTTCTCCCGCTCGCTCGAACTCTCACTTCGTTCTCTTTCCAACGCTCACTCTCGCTCCGTCTCGTCTTCTCTCGCTCCTCACGATCCCTCTTACGTGTCGCCTTCGGGATGACGAGTTCGGCGTCAGCTCGCCTGCTGACGTCACCTCCCTTCTCTCTCTCTCTCGATCTTTTTTTCTTGGCGAAAACCACGTGACAACAGTAAAAATTCTTAATGAAAATTCGAAAAAAAATTTTAAAGGCTCACAATGGATGGACCTCTCCAAGGATGCCACTGCTAGTCTAAATAATTTCTTACTCACGTAATCTTACTTCTGATGTACACTTGATGTTGTTGCAATTTCCACTCTTCTCTCGATGTGTTGAAGCAAAACTTGGCCATTCATCACTTTGTGTAGTCTAGCGGTCGCCGATTATTCTTTTTACTTGCTTACCATTTGCTCAATACAGCACGGAGCTAAAGGAGTGCTTTCTCTGTCGTATTTCCACTCTTTCTCAATACTCTCCATTTTCTCCAGTTACTGATCATTTTTAAAGATTTTTCAAAAAAATGTTTAGTACTAAGAACTCTCTTTTCTAAGAAAAGCCTGAATAACAGGAATTCTATGCATTGTTACAAATTGAAACTTATCCATATTACATCATCATTTTATGTTCATTGTTATAATTCTTGGAAAGATTGCTTTAACATTACATCATCATTCTGTGCTCATTGTTATTGGTGAATTGCGCGTTGATACCATTGTTGATGCGAACACGACGGGCCTATTGTTGCACAAAGTTTGCCTTGCATTGTTGGTCATGAGATATATATTGTTGGTCCATGCAGAGTGTTTGTGAATTGCGTGGTAATACCATTGTTGATACCTATTGTTGTACACACTTTACCTTGCATTGTTGGTCGTGAGATATTACTCATTAATATGCCTTGCATAACCATGAATATCGATTTTTTTTATCGATATTTATGATTTTTCCGAAATCTGAGGTAGACAGTGACCTCCTCATGCTTTGAAGGTCAAGTATGCAAACTTTCATCAAGATCGGCATAAAACTGTAGATTTGTATAATAAACAAAACCAACAAACGAACAAACCCACAAACATCCTTCTTCTATCTATATATATAAAAAAGGATGTTTGTGGGTCTGTGTGTATGTTTTTTATACAAATCTACAGTTTTATTCCGATCTTGATAAAATTTCGCATACATGATCTTCAAAGCATGAGGAAGGTCACTGTCTTCCTCAGATTTCGGAAAAATAATAAATATCGATAAAAAATCGATATTCATGGTTATGGCAAGGCATATTAATGAGAAATATCTCATGACCAACAATGCAAGGCAAAGTTTGTACAACAATAGGTATCAACAATGGTATCAACACGCAATTCACAAACGCTCTGCATGGACCAACAATCGATATATCATGACTAACAATGAAAAGAAAAGTTTGTGCAAGTGTAATTATCCCGGGCAACGCCGGGTACCTCTTCTAGTTATATATAAAGATAGAAGATTGCATCCATTTTAAAAAATTTCTGTTTTCTTTTATGTTTTTGTTTTTAGTGTGTTCATTGTTAAAGGTTCATTTTCAGCTGTTTTCGTTCACACCGAAAATCATTAAAAAATTAATAATGGGGTTTTATGCGGATATTTATTTTTTTTTTCAAGGTAAAAAATTAGTTAAGGCATCGGTTATCCAACAATAAAAGAGTTTTAGCATAAAAATGTTACGCGCAAGAACGCCTCGTGACTATAATAAGTGGAGGGGCACAAATACAAAATTTCAGGCTCTTAGGCCTTTTCGTACAAAAGTTATACCTTGATTTGTATTTGGAGCCTCGTGGCCCCTGCCGAGGCCTCACAGGACTATCTCAGTTTTTATATGTAATAGCTAAAATTTTAAGAAACACATTATATATATAAAACATTTCAGGTTTCTGGACTTCTGGTTTTAAATTTATAGCTTGATTTGAGATTGAGGCCGCAAGATCCCTGCCAAGAGATTTATATAATTTTTAATACAGATTAGCTAAATTTTTAAATACCACACTTTGATTAAACAAAATTTCAAGACCGTAGGCCTTTCTGTCCAAATTGTATAGCATCAATTGAATTTGAGGTTGCTCCTTGTATATTGCTTACTAGCAGAGGACCAGGCGTTGCCCGGGATAATTACACTTGATGTTGTTGCAATATCCTTTCTTCTTTCAAAGTCTTGAAGCAAAAATTGGCCATTCATCACTTCGTGTAGTCTAGCGGTCGCCGATTCTTCTATTTACTTGCTTACCATTTGCTCAATACAGCACGGACCTAAAGGAGTGCTTCCTCTATCGTCTTTCACTCTTTCTCAATAGTCTGCTAACTCTTCATTATCTCCAGTTACTGATCATTTTTAAAGATTTTCAAGAAATTGTTAAGTACTAAGAACTCTCCATTCTAACAAAAGCCTGAATAACAGGAATTCTATGCATTGAATTCTATATTGCACAAACTTGCCTTGCATTGTTGGTCATGAGATATATATTGTTGGTCCGTGCAGAGTGTTTGTGAATTGCGTGTTGACAATTCACGTCACATTGGACGCTATTGGTTAGTTGGCAGTTTGGCATTGCAGTTGGCTTTGAATATTGAAACAAGACCGATAGTGACGACTGCGATTTTCATAACAGTGACAGTGATATACAAGGTTTGTTAGCACGATTAAATGCTACTGTAATTTCTGCGATTTACAGCCCTATGCATTAAACCGTGAAACGAGATCATCTGCTTGCCATGTCGGCATGTGCACATAAGGGCGGTGTGTGCCTTACACAGCAGATAGGCCTAACTCATTCCTTCGGCATTTAGTATATGCTGTTGCGGTCATTGTTCTTGAAGAACGCCAGGCCCGTTTAGAGTTGGAAGAGCATCTAATTCCACCCCGTTCCACCTAGTGATCTAGTTTCAGAGAATTTCTTGTTTGAATTGACACTGAATTTAAAACGGCGGGTGCATAGACAAAGCAAAACCCTTCAAAATGAGCTGAACACACGATGCTGTTTGGAGTTGGATACCAGTTCCCTCGCTGTCAAAAACTAATCCACTGTTTTTTAATCGATTTTGATTGTGGAAATCTATGAAACGTGAAATTTCTCTCTGACTGTCTATTTACACATCCAAACAGAAAACAAATTGAAGGCATTCCGACATAAAACAGGTCAGCAAGAAATGACGTCTTGTTTTCCCGTGTTCTCTGGAGAAGGGATGGAAGATCTCACGGCCAATTTTCAATTTTCCGAGACATTTTTCTTAATAAAATATTTGGATAAATCGAAAAATTTTGAATGGTATATACTCTATTAATCAAGGTTAATGTTATGATGTAAAAGAATAAAGTCGATTTTTTTTCCGTGGGGTTTACCTTTAAGCCTACAGATATGTACATTGTTTTTTTATCGTAATTTGGACGACGCAAGGGAAAAATAAAGGACATAATATACTAGCAACGGAAATTAATCTTTTGAATCATTTATTCCTGGGTGAAAAAGCGTTTCTTTGCTCTAGCTGGTTGTTTAACTGGTTGTATAACTAAGCCTATTACTCGAAAAGGTGGACGTTGTTAATTTACTGAGAGACTTTGACCTAACGTCATCACTTCTAGAAAGGTCTTACCATTCTGAAATTAATAAATTTGTAGTTTAATTTGTGATGTGCTTCCCTGCATAGCATCTACCATCTCTGATTATTGAGCCTAACTATTGGCATGATTAAGCTGATCACTTCCTGACCTCTGCAACTTTGGTGTCAAATAATACATATTAATGAATTAATAACTTACAATTGCAACTTTCTATGAATAAATAACTTCATTTTGTGCATGGTGTGGAAATTCATATTCTTCTATAATTCAAGTGCGAGCTTCATTTAAAACGAACCATGGCAAACTCGTCACAAAACAAAAACATAATATTCGTTAAACGGGGGTAAAAGTCCATATATAAAACATCACTGTACGTTGGAATATTCACGTGTAGAACAATAAACGCACGAAATAGCTCATTTTTAATGCTTGCCGTATTGAGATATTGATTAAAATTACACAAAACAATCACTATATTTCAACATTTCAGAACACTCAAAACAAAAGGAGAAAAGTTACTACTATTCAGTCAGCACTCGCGATAACGCATAGCCAAACAATTTAACCAGGAGTAAATGAGAAGTCTGATGGAGATCTGCTTTAGCCTATGAGGTTCATCCTTCAAGATAAAACATTATGTCCAAGGGTCTAAAAGAACATTTTTGTGGCCGAAAATATTCAAATTGAAAATTCTTGTTCCGGAAAAGTGACAAGAAAATTGACAAAATAATTGGTAAGAAAACAAGAAAAACAAATAAACTGAGAAATTTATAATGGCACTAATGTTTTAAAACCAAAGAAAAAAGATTATGTGGATAATTATAATGATAAAAGAAAGGAGAAAACTCTTTAGCCATAACATATAAAAGTAACTGCATATCCAGGTTGTATTTTTCTGTTTTTATATGTTGTGGCTAAAGAGTGGTCTCTTTTCTTTTATCACAACAAGAAAATTATCAAAAATTTGTTCACTAGTACATACTTTCTATAAGTGGCAAAAAAAAAACAAACCCAGCCCTCCTTGATTCTTATTCAATACAAAATGATGAACAGCTCATCGCATCTATTATGCCGGATGGAAAGTCAGTCGAATTCTCACAATACCCCCTGTAACAACTTCAATAAAAACCTCTCGGTGTTTTTGCACTTTTCCTTGGGAAAAAGTTTGCAAAATTACTTTAGATTACGTGCTGGTGGAGAAACGACGAAGTACACTATAGAATTAAAATATGAAAATTCCACTCGCTTATCTATAATCAAGTTTCTTCTCCAGGAATCAAGACCGTATTTCCAAAATCTTTATTTTAAGAGCGCAATCTCGAACTACGACTGAATTTTGATATGCATGGTGTAAAAATTTCTAACATTGGACCATATCTACTCTTTTTACAAGTATTGTAAAGATTTTACATAATAAATTTTGTATCAGAAATTACCAGAATAATCGACAACTTTAATCGGAGGGAATGATTGGAGTGGCAATTAGTGACCGTTTTGTTTAATTTTATTCAATCTTCTACTTTGTAACATCTATATATATATAATAAAATAGTAGCGAGGCGAAAAATTTACAATAAATTTTTTGAGAAAATGTGATCGCTACGTGAATTATAAACGATACTGAAGCTCAAACAACAGTTTTTAGAATTTTTGTGTGGCTATAAATAAAAAGATACAGATGCCCAAACAATAGTTTTAGGATTTTTGTCTGTTTGTCTGTATCTTGTTTATTTGTTAGAGGTTGGCGCCAAAACTACAGAAGGGATTCAGTTGAAATTTGCTGTGCAGGTTATTTAGTACTTGAGTCAACAAATAGGATACTTTTTTCTGCAGGAAAAAATCTCATCCCCACGGGAAAAAACAACTGGTTCCAGCAAAAATATAATGTCAACTGATGTCGTAACGAGTAAATCGCACTATGGTTTTGTTCCTTACGAATCTATATATAAGGAGAATAATTGCCATCAGATGTCGCCAAGTTTGTGAGCGGAGTACAACCGAGTATTAATTGACAACTATATGTCGCTTGCTCTCGCCTCACCAGCCCTGAGTCTGTATTCATTTTGGCTCCCGAAGGTAAAACAATGAACGTAAAAACAAATAAATTGGTATGGCGGAATGATACATTCGCACAGGCCGACCAGGAGATAATGATACGGATTCAAAAAAGAATTTTTTTTTTTAAACAAGAGGAAAAGCTATTCATGTCGATCACATTGTGTTTGGGCTGATGAAATGAATGCTTCTGCTTTTTCTTCAATTTTTCAAAAAAAATAAAAAATTCTCCAAAAAGGCTTAGCCCATTTCCAAAAAATAACCGTCAATGCATAGTTTTAGGATCCCTCTAAGTGAGAATTACTTTAAAAAAAAATGAGGTGTGGTCACCACGCGACTTTCTTATATGTATATAAATGTCCTGGTCCAAATAGAAAAAAATTAAACAACTGTCTAAAATGGCTACTTCCGATAGAAATTTTGAAAAAGTTTATGAATAAAGTTACTTCAAAGCTTCTAAACACTTTGGTATAGATTCCAAATTTTCCTATACTATCTTCTTCCGCCCATGTTAGCAAAAAATTGAATTTTGACAAGAATAGAACTGGTAGTTCCGGTTGAAATTTTGAAAAATTTTGTTAACAAAAGTTGTTTACAATTGTACACGTAACGCTTTTCAATCCTTTCAAAATTTTCATAAACGCAATGGTTAACGAGAAATTTCAAAATTTATATTTTGGCGCTGGAGTAAACTGATCCTTCCGGTTCACCGATTCCACTGGAAAACTAATCAGACCTCCCGAGGAAGATTATAATCTTAAGTTAGAGATTGGTCTCGATAGCTTTAGCCGATTGGGCGCTATCGTGGACACACCACACACACTGACAGAGACACAACAGACAGACAGACAAGACATTTTCCAAAAATCACTTTTTCGTAATCTAAGTACCTGAAAACGTTAAGATCTGTGAAAATCTCGAGATCGAAATTTTTCGTGATTACAATACTTCCTTATACTGTGTATAAGAAAGCAATAAAGAAAAAAATTGACAAGGGGGGGGGGGTCGGGTCTGGGGAGGAGATAGTTATTCCAAAGCGGCTCATCACAGCCAAAAAAGTCATATATAAAAAAAATTCGCCTTAATGAGTGGAGTACGTACAGTCGGGTGCATAAAGGTTTTTACCTAAGTCAAAATTGTTCGGCTTCCTTTCATTACTTCAATCCAATGAAATTACTTTTTCCAGGTGTGTAGTCGAGCACCTTACTATGGAACGATTCCATTAAGTTTTTGCTTAGCATCGGGGGTAGGAAAGTTTTACGTCACGTGCTCAACTATGTTGACAAAAAGATTATTTTGGCTGTTCTAATGAGAATTATTTTTATTAATAATAAACTAATCTATTTGGTTAATAATGTAACATAAATGGTGCACAGTATCGATATAATTATATGGTGATCAAGAGATAAGCTGATGCAGCGCTCCTTATGGTGTGATACGGAAGTGATTTACAGGTGTAAGTGGAAGCTATTTTCTTTTGACTGCTCGAAAGGTTACAGGTCTCATTTTTTGTGTGTATATAAAATAATCAACGACAATTATGCCAAAACCATCCGAAATTTTTTTTAATCTATCTATATATATAAAGAAGGATGTTTGTGGGTCTGTGCGTCTGTGGCTCTGTGGGTCTGTCTGTGGCTCTGTTTTTTATACAAATCTACAGTTTTATTCCGATCTTGATAAAATTTCGCATACATGACCTTCAAAGCATGAGGAAGGTCACTGTCTACTTCAGATTTCGAAAAAATAATAATTATTGATAAAAAATCGATATTCATGGTTATGGCAGGGCATATTAATGAGAAATGTCGCATGACCAACAATGCAAGACAAAGTTTTTGCAACAATGGTATCAACACGCAATTCACAAACACTCTGCACAGACCAACAATATATATCTCATGACCAACAATGCAAATAAAAGTTTGTGCAACAATAGGTATCAACAATGGTTTCAACACGCAATTCACCAATAACGATGAGCTCAAAATGATGATGCAATGATAAAGCAATCCTTTCCAAGAATTATAACAATGAACATAAAATGATGATGCAATATGGATAAGTTTCAATTTGTAACAATGCATAGAATTCCTGTTATTCAGGTTTTTCTTAGAAAAGAGAGTTCTTAGTACTTAACAATTTCTTGAAAATCTTTAAAAATGATCAGTAGCTGGAGATAATGAAGAGTTAGCAGACTATTGAGAAAGAGTGGAAAGACGACAGAGAAAGCAAACCTTTAGCTCCGTGCTGTATTGAGCAAATGGGAAGCAAGTATATAGAAGAATTGGCGACCGCTAGACTACCCAAAGTGATGAAAGGCCAAATTTTGCTTCAACACAGCGAGAGAAGAGTGGAAATTGCAACAACATCAAGTGTAGATCTGAAGTAAGATTATCTGAGTAAGAAATTATTGGAGCAGTCCATCCATTTTGAGCCTTTAAAAAGATTTTTTTCGAATTTTCATTAAGAATTTTTACTGTATTAATTCTAAGCATTTTCATGTGTTTATTTTTAAGATATTGCAAAATTTATTTTAATTTTTGAGATTGTTCTGTTTACATCCCAAGTGTAATAATCCCGGGCAACGCCGGGTACCTCTTCTAGTTTATTATATAACTAGATGCATCCCGTCAAAATTTGACGGAGAACAACCCATCTTATTATTAGTTGCCATCTCTTTAATTAAAAAATAATAAAATAAAAAATTTTCAGAGCAACAAATAGAATAATCATTATGCATAAACAAATAGAATAATCAGAGCTTAAATACCTCATTATGCACAAAGAATAAGAAATGAGTTAATTAAATATATAAAATCAAAATAGCTTTAAACTAAATTTCTCTGAAAGTATTAAACTGAGACATAAAGTGTCAGCGGATAAAATGATCAGTTTTTAAAGCTCTTTCTAACGACATAACATTTAACAGGAACATTTTCAGAGTTTTTCAGTCGTCACAAGGAAACGTCATAAAATGATCAAGGCAAGATCTTCTTTCTGCAAATCTTCAGTTTATATAATTCAAAACAATGATTGAATATTGTATCATTTCAACAATCCCTGGCTTCTGATGGATTGTCGTAACTTTCTTTGTTGGCTCAAGATGCGCATGCGCAGAAGTGCCGATCTTGCTCTTACAAAAAAATGCTTTGCATTTTAATATATAGGATTATATTTTTTAATAGTAGAGAATATTAAATGATTTGAACAGAAGAGGATTTTTGTAAAAGTAACGGTGATATGAAAAAGCATGACATGACAATTAACATGAAAAGTTTTTTAAACCCTCAAATAAACAGATCAAATTTTACACTTGGATGAAAAATTTTTAATCTGTTTATGGTGTTTTTACATACACTGTTTAAAACTTAAACGAAATCAAAAACACGATAATGTCTATCCATATCGTATTCGAACTCTGCCATTCGAGGCAGTAGGCATGGTCTTTAACGATACTGCTGTCAGCCGCTATCGCTTATTATTGTCAGGAGGGAGCACGCGACGAACACATCCCAAGCGTATGCCTGCTGCCTATTTTTGTTCAGAAGGGACAGGTCCATTCTAATCTGCCTTGACTCCCAGTACAAGTACCTGATTTTGCAACCGATCAACATCCAGAAAGCTCAGACCCTACGGAGCAGGTAAAAACTTTTTTGCACCCGACTATACATACGTATAGACGGAATTTTTTTTTCAAAACTTCAACATATCTTTTCGAATCATGAGTTTTTAAGTGGATTTCAGCAAAAAAAATCAGTTTATAAAATGAACACATAGGCCTTCACTCTTAGAGACTGGTAGGCCAATACTGAAACTTTTTCATAATTTTTTGGCCTTCACATTAATTCAATGTCCATAAAATAAAGTCGTAATTTAATTTTTCCTTCCTGATCTCGATTTATTTGGGGCAGTGTCTTAATATAAAAGGGAAATGCTCCTCGCTGACTCATCACGAAATCTCGGGAAATAAGAAATCTATACTTGCAGGCGATTTTATCTAATTCGACTTTAACGCGGACGAAGTCGCGGGCAACAGCTAGTATTAAATAAGAACGATTTCGTCATCTTGTCGTTCTGTACGTGAATATTCCAACGTACGGTGTCCAGAAGATCTTCCATACACTACCTTGTTTTCACCATTTTTTAAATTTTATGCTTTTGTTTTCTTTATGGAAATAGTGGATTTCTACTACATCGGATCCGCCTCGGTAGCTCAGCGGTTGCGTGATCGCCTCTGATGCCCGAGTTCGCGGGTTCGATCCCTGCCGAGGACGACGAGGACTTTTCAGGGGGAAATCCTTAGATCACGCACTTCCTTCGGAAGGGAAGTAAAGCCGTTGGTCCGGTGTAGTCGTTTGCCGGCTGCACGTTAAAGAACCCTTGCGAGGCAAAATTTGCGGCCTTTATAACGCCCTCCTGAAATGACCGTAATAGTTGAAAAGGACGTTAATACCAAACAAACAAACAAACTACTACATCGGTGACGCTCTCCATCTTTTAATTGGAACTATATCTGCCATGGTTCAAAAGTTAGATTTCGCTTACATTAGAGGTGCTGGAATTCTTTTATTCTACCGGAAACGCTCCTTTCCTATAGATAGAACTGACTTTTATGACTCTAGCATCTTTTGTTCTAAAGTTATTCGACTGATTCGGGAAAATCCTCTACACAGGTTTTATAAAGTGCTTATAAAAATGTGTCTTTGAATGTGAATCATGGCAAACGATTTTTGCATATGTTATTGAATATTTTGTATATTAGTTTTGTTTCGGAATTTTATTATCACTCTGTGATGTTCTCTGGTTAGATATTAGTTAAATATTATTGATGAAAAATAGGAAAGAAAATTCCACAGCCTGGGTTCGAACCAGGAACCTTCTGGTCACCGTGCAGACGCGCCAACCAATTGCGCCACTGTGGACATGGAAGCATTAACGCTATCTATATGTACTTAGGATTGGTTGGAGCAGTACCCTGTTCGCTTGCTGGGACTATCTTTTGTTATGATTACTGATTTCAAAAGTATAAAAATGAGAAGAGCGGAACACATGAACAACAAGCAAGATTTATTCTCTCTGCTCTTATAACAAAGAACATATATACAGAAAGATTGCTTAGAACAATAGCACCATTATTGAAGACAGATGGCGCCATGGTACACTGCTTGTCTTTTATTCTAACACTTCCTCCAAAGACAAACAGTCAGATCCCTGTGATACATTGTTCTGCACACCAATCTTTTCACGTAGCATATTAAAACGAACACGTTCAAGTGGTTTCGTCAATAAATCCGCCACCTGATTCTTTCCATCGATGTGTTCCAATTTAAGTTCACCATTCAAAAATTTTTCACGCACATAGAAGTACCGAATTTCGATGTGCTTGGTTCTTTTGTGATACTCTGGGTTTTTAGCCAATTTTACTGCACCAGCATTATCAACATAAAGTGTAGGTGGTAAGTCATGTTTCGGCATTTCAATTAGTTCAGACAATAGTCTTTTCAACCAAATCAGTTCCTTCGCTCCTTCACTTGCTGAAATTATTTCTGCTTCAGTAGTGGAGGTTGCCACCACTTTCTGCAACTGACTGGTCCAGGACACGGTTCCATGAGCAAACTTTGCGACGACTCCAGTTGTCGAACGTCTTGTGATCTTATCACCTGCAAAGTCAGCATCGCTATAAACACTTAGTTTCTCTCCTTTTCTGTAAGAGATTCCATAATCTTGTGTTCCTTTCAGGTACCGAAATATACGTTTAACTTGATTCCAGTCCCAGGTGGTCAGTCTTTCCATAACACGGGCTGCTTTGTTCACTGCAAAAGCAATATCTGGACGTGATACGGTAGCAAGGTACATGAGACAACCTACTGCTTCCCGATACGGAACCTTAGATGAAATCACCTCATCAGTGGTATTTTCTTCACAACCAATTGGTGTTGTGACTGCATTTGATTCGGCCATTCCAAATCTTTCCAATATTTTTCTCGTGTAGTTCTCTTGGCTTAAAGTAATTGATCCATTTTCATTTTGTTGAATCTTCATGCCAAGAAAGTTATTCAAAGAGCCGGTGGTTGTATGAAATTCTACTTGTAGTTTTCTCAAGAAATCACTGATCTCTTGTTTGTCACTGCCAACTACCAGACCATCATCAACATAAATTGCAATGTAGAGTCGCTTTTGGTTGCATTTTCGATAAAATAGACATGGATCAGCATTGCTATTTTGGAATCCAGACGTCTTCATAAATGTAATGAAACGTTTGTTCCAGCAGCGAGGTGCCTGCTTAAGACCATATAGACTTCGTTTCAGTTTACACACTCGTCCCGTGCCATCCTCAAAACCTTCTGGTTGTTCTAGATACACTTCCTCTTCAAGTACACCATTCAAGAAGGCTGTTTTTATGTCAAACTGTTCCAAGTTCATATTTTCTGTAGCAGCAACAGCTAACAAAGTACGTATGGTGTCATAGCGTGCAACAGGACTGAAAGTCTCATCATAATCGATTCCATGCTTCTGAACGTATCCTTTTGCCACCAAGCGGGCCTTGTAGCGAGTAAAACCATTGTCTACAGCTTTACGACGTAGTATCCAGCGATTCTTTAGAATTTTCACATTCTTCGGGCGTTCAACCAACACCCATGTGTTGTTTTCTTCCAACGAATCCAATTCTTCATGAATAGCTTGCAACCACAACTCTTTTTCTTCAGATTGTAGTACTTCTGAATACGAGTTTGGATCGTTGCAATTTTCAGTAGTAACTGCTTCTGCATACAATAAGTACTCATTACTTTCCATCCATTGCGGTTTCTTACGTTGGCGTTTGGTTTTTACACCTTCTTCAACAGACTCGTCACTTTGCTTCTTTAAGTATTTTTCTTCTTCACCGATTGATTCCATTTGCTCTTCACAATCATTTAAGTTTTGGCTTCCACCACAGGAGGACGTTGTGATTAATTCTTCACCTTCATTTAAGTCTTGATTCCCCTCATGGTTGTTTGCTTCTTCCAGTTTTACTTTTACTGTAGATGAACAACCAGACAAGCCTTCTTGTGAAGTCTCTTCTTTATATATTGCAAACTCTGCACCATCATTGCGTTGATTGCAGACCAGTTCAGGTTTGAACTTCACATCATGGCTGAGGACTATTTTCTTTTGAGAAGGAATCCAGACTCTATATCCATCCTTGTCATTAACATATCCTACAAGGTATCCATAAATAGCTTTATCATCAAACTTTGAGCGGAAAGTCTTATTTACATGGACGTAACATCTTGTGCCAAAGATTTTCAAGTGATCTAATCTTCCTGTTGGTCGTCCATACCACAACTCATAAGGGACTTTGTTCTCAACTGAAGATTTCCCAGTGCGGTTTAAAAGGTACACTGCTGTATTACAAGCTTCGGCCCACAACCCTTTTGGTAATTTACTTGGATTTAGCATGGAACGAGCTGCTTCTACGCTGGTACGGTTCTCACGCTCAGCTGCACCATTTTGCTGGGGTGTATAAGGTGGAGTAACGTAATGTTCTATTCCTTTGCTTGAGAGCAACTGCGTAATCCTTTTGTTATCAAACTCTTTACCTCCATCACATCTGAGTCTCTTAACTACATGTCCATTCGTTTCAGCTTCGTTCAGGAATTGTTTAAGCACATCACTCACTTCACTTTTATGTTTTAAGAAGAAGATTCGACGAAATTTGCTGAAATCATCTTTGAAGCATACGTAATAACGTGCTTTTCCGAAGGATTCTACATTCATTGGCCCATTTACATCTGTATGGATTAATTCGCCGGTTACTGTTGATCGATTTCTTCGTTTTTTAAATGGAAGTCGATGCATCTTTCCCAGTGCACATCCATCACAGAAATCTTCCTGACAGTCTTTTACACTTATACCCATTTTCTTCAGTACGCTCTTCACGTGCTGTTTATTTTGATGACCAAATCTCTCATGATATACTTGTAACGTTTCAGATGCTGTAACTAGATTTACTTGGACAGGTTGGTTTGGCTTCACGACACGCATGTTGAGTACATACATGCCATTGCTTACATGTCCAGTCATTAGAGTTTTTCCACTGACTTTGTCTTTAATTTTGACTCCTGCATTATCAATAGTTATACAGTATCCTCTTACCGCAGCTGTCTTTACAGAAAACAAATGAGCACTTTCATCAGGTACATACAAAACATTGTGCATTTCAGCATTGTGCCAAACTTTACCTTGACGTGTTTGGATTCTAATTGTTCCTTTTCCATGAGCTTGCATACTCGTATTTTGTTTTCCCAGTGAAATCATTTCTGGAATGGCAAACTTTGTATAAGATACAAAATATTGTTTATTTGAAGTGATATGCTTTGATGCACCACTATCACAGTACCATTTATCAACATCAGTACAGTTACTGGTTGAAGCACCCATGGCGTGTGTGAAAAATACTGTTTTATTATTCACTTGTTGATTAGTGCTGCCCAATTTCTTTTGCGTACATTCTGCTGCCCAATGACCCAGTTGTTTACATTTGTTACAAGGAAACTTTTTCTTTGCACGTTCCAGTGTTTTCTTAGAATTTTCTTTACTGGATTGCTGCAGTGTTCTCCTGGGTTGACTTCGTGTAACGAATGCATTTGTTTCCGTCACTTTCTGATCTCGCAGTTCGATTGTGCACAATTTTTCGATAAGGAGATTCAAGCTCTGATTTTCTGATGGAATTGTGTCCCATAGATCTTTAAAATTATCATATTCCTTTCCTAAAGTCGACAAAATTCGGCCATTTAAAATTCTCTCAGACAGGGTATTTTCTTTATGTTTTGTCAGTTCATCATTCAAATCAACAAACAGCTTTTGTAATTTCGCAACGTGCGTACTGATGTCTTCGGAGTCATCCCTTTTAACTCGAAAAAAGGATTCTATTAACATGTTCAAACGTTGTGTACTACTACGCTCAAATCGTGCTCGGAGTTTATCCCATATTTCTTTTGCGTGGTTGCATGTCAACACGAGTTCAGAAACTTGTTTGTTAAGTGCACTTACTATTAGGCTTGCTGCTTTCGCATCGTCCTTCTTCCACTCCAAATACAGCGTTTTTTCTTCATTTGTTGGCGTAGCGGGTAAATCAACACGTTGTTTTGTACCATCAATGATGTCTTCTAGTCCATAAGAACGCAACACCATGGACATGTGCCACTTCCACTTAGCCCAATCGTCAGGACCCTCTAATTTATCCACGTTCACTTTGTACTCACAGCTGGCGGCCATATTGCTTATATCGTCAACTTTTACGTGATTAATCGAAGGCAATTTTCAAAGACAGTTCAATTCGCCATGCGCAGTGAAGGATTCATATTTACAGTTATTTTCCTTCATTCAAGCTGCCTGGGCCCATAACCTGTTATGATTACTGATTTCAAAAGTATAAAAATGAGAAGAGCGGAACACATGAACAACAAGCAAGATTTATTCTCTCTGCTCTTATAACAAAGAACATATATACAGAAAGATTGCTTAGAACAATAGCACCATTATTGAAGACAGATGGCGCCATGGTACACTGCTTGTCTTTTATTCTAACA
>JAHWFO010001916.1:0-31442 GCA_023313115.1 Rhysida immarginata
CGTCCCGGTGTCATTTGATTGTTCAATGCAGTATTGTAAGTAAACGGAGCTGCGGGGACCACATGTTCATATGACAAAAAATACTTCAAAGGACCTCTTCTATCACCTCCCAAAAAATCTGTACTCAATTCAAAAACACCCTGTATAAATTTATTTTCGTCAATTGATTAATATGATACCGGGAATGAAACATTTTGACATCGAAACAATGGCACGTACTCTAATGGTACCTTTATGACATCCTCAAAAATTTTCAATGATAATATAAGATATATAGCATGTAATATATCAAACAAATTTGTATGATGTATCATGAATGATTATAACATAAAATTATTGATCTTCTAAATTGGTTCAAAGGCACCTGGTTTAGTGGGTGTACGGACACTTAATCACCTGATAGTTCACCACCTGACAGTTAAACACCAACATTTAATCATGTCGATGTTTAATCACTTTACATTTAATCGCTGGACATATAATCACGTGATTGTTTAATCACCAGCGTTTAGATGTTGAACCAGTAAAAAAAATTAGCTAATTTTTGACGCTATTTTTTATCCATTTCAAATTTAATCACGTAACGCAGATTAAATGTTCAAACTGATATTTAAATGCCTGTTGCCATTTTCATTTAAACGAACAATCTCTTAACTGTGACAGAATTTAAACAGTTATAATAAGTGAGAGGATTGTAATGTAGGGCCGTGCGATGCTTGAAATATCGCGTTATCGATGTTATTATGGATGTCGGAAAATATATTCCATGTTTAACGAGAAAACATCGAAGTTAGCATCGACATCAGAGAAACTACTATTCTGCATAAATGAATTTATAAAATAAAAAACCCATATGTATATTTTGGAGATCTGTCTCCTTCTTTTTAATTTTATAAATTCATTTATGTGGAATAGTGTATTCTTTTCTTGTGTTGGCGTTACCAGCAAAGTAAAAGAAATGTCTTCCATTGAATGGTTTTCAGAATTTATTTTTAATGGCAATTAAATGAAACAGAAATTCAATAATTATACAATAATTAAAGCATTGAACGCAAATCATTGAGCTGTTCAACTGTTAGTGAACTTAAAATCAAACATCTATCTTCTATCTTCTATCTATCTATCCATATATATAAAGAAGGATGTTTGTGGGTCTGTCTGTGGGTCTGTCTGTGGGTCTGTCTGTCTGTCTGTACGTTTTTTATACAAATCTACAGTTTTATTCCGATCTTGATAGAATTTCGCATACATGACCTTCAAAGCATGAGGAAGGTCACTGTCTACCTCAGATTTCGGAAAAATAATAAATATCGATAAAAAATCGATATTCATGGTTATGGCAAGGCTTATTAATGAGAAATATCTCATGACCAACAATGCAAGGCAAAGTTGGTACAACAATAGGTATCAACAATGGTATCAGCACGCAATTCACAAACACTGCATGAACCAACAATATATATCTCATGACTAACAATGAAAGGAAAAGTTTGTGCAAGTGTAATTATCCCGGGCAACGCCGGGTACCTCTTCTAGTCTATCTATATAAAGAAGGATGTTTGTGGGTCTGTGGGTCTGTTTGTCTGTATGTTTTTTATACAAATCTACAGTTTTATTCCGATCTTGATAAAATTTCGCATACATGACCTTTAAAGCATGAGGAAGGTCACTGTCTACCTCAGATTTCGGAAAAATAATAAATATCGATAAAAAATCGATATTCATGGTTATGGCAAGGCATATTAATGAGAAATATCTCATGACCAACAATGCAAGGCAAAGTTGGTACAACAATAAGTATCAACAATGGTATCAGCACGCAATTCACAAACACACTGCATGAACCAACAATATATATCTCATGACCAACAATGCAAGGCAAAGTTTGTGCAACAATAGGCCCATTGTGTTCGCATCAACAATGGTATCAACGCGCAATTCACCAATAACAATGAGCACAGAATGATGATGTAATGTTAAAGCAATCTTTCCAAGAATTACAACAATGAACATAAAATGATGATGTAATATGGATAAGTTTCAATTTGTAACAATGCATAGAATTCCTGTTATTCAGGCTTTTCTTAGAAAAGAGAGTTCTTAGTACTTAACAATTTCTTGATAATCTTTAAAAATGATCAGTAACTGGAGATAATGGAGAGTTAGCAGACTATTGAGAAAGAGTGGAAAGACGACAGAGGAAGCACTCCTTTAGCTCCGTGATGTATTGAGCAAATGGGAAGCAAGTAAATAGAAGAATCGGCGACTGCTAGACTGCACAAAGTGATGAATGGCCAAGTTTTGCTTCAACACATCGAGAGAAGAGTGGAAATTGCAACAAGACTAAGTATACATCTGAGGTAAGATTACGTGAGTAAGAAATTATTTAGACTAGCATTGGCATCCTTGGAGAGGTCCAGCACCATTGTGAGCCCTTAAAAAGATTTTTTTCGAAATTTTCATTAAGAATTTTTACTGTATTAATTCTAAGCATTTTCATGTGTTTATTTTTAAGATATTCCAAAATTTAATTTAGTTTTTTGAGATTGTTCTGTTTACATCCAAGTGTAATTATCCCGGGCAACGCCGGGTACCTTTGCTAGTATATATATATAAAGAAGGATATTTGTTTTTTTGTTTGTGGGTTTGTTTGTGGGTTTGTTTGTGGGTTTGTTTGTGTGTTTGTTTTTTATACAAACCTACAGTTTTATTCCGACCTTGATAAAATTTCGCATTCATGTGCTTCAAAGCATGAGGAAGGTCACTGTCTACTTCAGATTTCGAAAAAAAATAACTATTGATAAAAAATCGATATTCATGGTTATGGCAGGGCATATTAATGAGAAATATCTCATGACCAACAATGCAAGACAAAGTTTTTGCAACAATAAGTATCAACAATGGTATCAACACGCAATTCACAAACTCTGCACGGACCAACAATATACATCTCATGACCAACAATGCAAAAAAAAGTTTGTACAAAAATAGATACTAACAATGGTGTCAACAGGCAATTCACCAATAACAACGAGCACAAAATTATTCAAAGAATTATAACAATGAACATAAAATGATGATGCAATGACAGAACATTCGTTTCCAATGACAGGAAATGGATATAATAGACGATATATATATATAGGGCAGTCTCTCTCGATGAGGCAAAGGAGGTATACGTGTCTTCCTTCACCTCCCTAACAAGTGTTCAGACGATTGGGAAAAGTGTGTGTGTTTCTTATTGTATGTGTATATGTTTACCTAAAAGTGTAATTATCCCGGGCAACGCCAGGTCCTCTGCTAGTTTTTCTATAAATTTTTGGAACTACTCCACACAATCCGAGTATTGACTATAAAAAAATGGGAAAAAAAACATCAAAGCCATCGATGTCTACTATGGAATGCAAGACTTTTTCAAAGCTACCATCCGATACTATGGAATTTTATCAAAGGAATCGAGAAGGATATATAAATGCAACAGGTTCACAACAAACTGTGCCAAAAAAGATATCAGGTACAAAAACAACGTGTCAAAAATACAGTGGATCGCAATTCAAGAAGTGAGATTTTAGTTTTTTTGCGATGTATTGCCCATTTATCTTACGTTTGATTCAATTCTATTTCTTCAAAAATTGTTCTCCTTATTTCATGTTTTTAGTGGTTCAACGTCTGTGATTAAAACGTTCACGTGATTATATTTCCGATGATAAATGGCAAGTGATTAAACATCGACGTGATGAAATGTGGTGTTTAACCATCGGGTGGTGAACTGTCGTGTGATTAAGTGTTGCCAATCCGGTTTAGTGGAACCATTATGGTTCATTGGAACTTTCAATGCTAAAATATGGCATGTAATATATCAAAAGTCTTGGAATGATAAGTCATGAATGAATATAATGTAAAATTAATGATAGTCGCAATTGGTTCTAAGGAACCTTGTTTAGTGGAACATTGTGGTTCATTGAAACTTTCAATGCTAATATATTGCATGCAATATATCAAACAACTTGAATGATATCATAAATGAATATAAGTTAAAATTAATGATAATCCAACTTGGTTCAAAGGTACGTGGTTTAGTGGTATCATTATGATCCATAGAAACTTACTATATAAACATAAGGCGGTTGAAAAATATGGTTCTGCAAATGGTTTAGTTTAACTTTTCGGTACTTAATTATGTCATTCCTTAATGGTATATTATATATTTAAATGTTTCTTAAGAACCGAAAGGTGCTTTATGCTATCTGTGTGCGGAAACGTGTCTGGCTGGCAGTCAGTATGTAACTCTAACTCCTCCAAGGCTATGAAAGATTATCAAAATCTGTTTTCGTCAGTCGATGAATATGGATCATAGCACGAACTATTCACAAAGATTATCTAAATCGGTTTAATGGCACGAGCACAAATGGTACCTTCGTGACCCCTTCTAGCAATTTTCAATGGAATGGATAGTAAGTAATATATCAAACAAATCTTAACAAAGAGCTATAAGCGGTTATTAAGTACGTTTTTTACCATTTGTTAAATATGGTTCAGTGCATGAACCAATTTGAAGATGGTCATAATTGATACAATGGCATATGCTTTAATGATACCCTTATGAAACCCTCAAAAATTTTTACTTCCATGATATAGCGTGTATTTTATCAAATGACTCGGAACGACCTGTTATACACGAATATATAAGAAAAATTACAAAGTTCAAAGATGGTCGAAAATTTTTCAAGGTACCTGTGCCAATGATATCACTATTTTACCACAAGAAATTTTCACTGCTAATATGTGGCATGTAATACACTGGTGGCCAAAAGTTTGGACCAACCAGCAATGTCAAGAAAAACTGAATTTATACGAAAACTGTTTTACACTTACAACTCTAAGTAAATATGAAACAATATTCAGTGAAGAAAAAAATTATTTCTGCGTTGTTGATTACTTATTACCTAAAATCAAAATAAGACTGGCCAAAAGTTTGGACCACATTTGTATAAATTAAAGGGAAAAAAGTATTACATCATTAACTAATGAATTATTTTGATATTTGAGGTCATTTTGACTCTACTATATTTGACAAACGTACTGAAATAGAATTAAATAAGCTTTTAAAAACATTTGGCTTAACAGCTTTTTGAATGGCTGCTATAAGTTGTTCTCGAGATTTGTACTGAGTGTTTTGGTAAATTTTTTGTTCCATGAGATGCCAAGCAGTCCAAGCAAAAGTGGAAATGTTGTTGCTCTGTCAAGTGGATTTAGCAGAGTTAAATGAACAAGAGATAGGAACGAGAATAAAGTTTATTAAACTAAAAGTTTTATTGTAGAAATTATATAAATGACTACAAGGTGGCGCTGCCACACACTGGGTAATCGAAAACAAAAGAAATTGGTTTAAGTCCAAAACAGTGGAAGCTGCGTCTCTATATGTAGAAGTATTGTTACATATAGAAACTAAAGTCAAAGTCTTTTCTTGGTTGCGATTGTTCGTTGCCGATGGAAA
Source organism: Rhysida immarginata (assembly GCA_023313115.1). Lineage (NCBI taxonomy): Eukaryota > Metazoa > Arthropoda > Chilopoda > Scolopendromorpha > Scolopendridae > Rhysida > Rhysida immarginata. The sequence continues at coordinate 5,498 of JAHWFO010001916.1, forward strand.
CTCCAAAGACTGATGAGCTCACCGGAAACAAAAACTCAGTTCGGAAAACCTTCCTTGGTTAGAGCAATGATAGCGATGTATGAGACGCTTGAAGACCACTGTCGTCTCGCCGAAAATAGGATGCTGTAGGTTCGGAGATGACTAATGAGGCGGGTGAGACTGAAGAGGGCACTGACGACTGACGAGGCCGAGGTTATCTCGCCGAGACGCCAGTAGACTATTGTTGTGGAAGGATGCCGTGAAGATGAGAAGATCCTGCTGTAGAATCTCCGCTATGAAGAGATGAAGGGACCAGGCGAATGGCGAGGCAGAAGTTAACTCGACGATCCGCACTGGCTGACTATTGTAGAGTTATGGATGCTTGAAGGGAAGAGAAGAAGTAAGGCGTCGACGTAATGCCTTGGGCGGATCCAATAAACACAGATCGTGGCACACTAGTAGCACTTCTCGAATCTTACACACAAGCCGCAAAAAGCACTAGCTCACACTGAGCAATCTCCATATCGTTAGCAGATCATCCCTTGACACAGGCACAACCCAAACAGTAGTGTCAAAGCAATCAATTTGCTTGAGTGTACACACACCTACTCCCATAGCACATGAAATCGTAAGACAACGAGGAAACACAAAAATGGACTCGAAATCACCCTCGTACATGCAAATCACAGCAGAAGAATATCACAACAAATACTGTAGAAATTAACATGTAAAACCAACACAGCATTCGCCTCCGTAGCTCGCAACAACGATTCACTGACACTGCACGTCGCTGACTAAGTAACCTTGGAGCTGAAATTACGGAGACGTAGATTTTACTCAAGGTTAAACATACAGCCGCAAAAAAAAAATATAATGAGACACAAACACAAAATCACTACAAAACACCAGCTACGCCTCTCTAGCGCAGAATCCGCAACACAACATTTTCACGGCGCACATAATGGCTTCTCCCCACACGTGCAAAGAAAACTTCTCGCCCGCTGCACACAAAGATACGGACTGAAGCCGGACGTTATACGAAACTCCGACGAGCTCAGAAGAAAAGTTCTTCGCTGCGGAAACCTAGTATAAATCCCCCTGGTCCCCTTTGTAAATAACCTCTAAGGGAAAAGGGATAGATACCGGTCACCGAATCTCCCTCGTTAAATTCACTTACGTCGCCCTCGAAAGCAGCGGCGAACAACGTAAATTGTGAATGAACGATAATGGTCTCGAATACGGCGATATTAAACACAGTTCTCTCGAACAGCAGGGTATTTAGTCCAGGATATAATGAAAGTCTCTCGTACCTTGTTACAGACAGTTGCAGACACTCCGCTTCGTTGCTTTCCGTCGGGGACGGTCCATTCGACGGCGGCGGGTCGGCAGAAGATAGCGAATTTCCTTCGCTCTCCTTCTCGTCGTCCTCGTGGCTCGTTTCCGTGCCTAGTGCTGACAAAACTCGTTCTATGGCGTGGGCCAGGCGACACTCCCATTCAACGTTGCCGAATCCCACGGAGAATACGGGCGGCTGCTCGCTGCACGTCTCTCTGCAAAGGTCGTGGGCTCGCTCGCCGGCCGTCGGATAACGATAAGCTTCGAAAGCTTCCCCACATGAGGCTTCCGCTGCGGGCTCGCCAACCATCCGTCGAAAATCACTGCTTTCAACGCGGCGTCTTCTCTCTCGCTCCTGCCGGACGAACGACCTCCCTTTTTCGTACCGATTCTCGAGAACCTTCTCTCGCGACCTCCTCTGCTCGTGCCAAACCTCCTTTTTTCTACTCTTCTCGTTTTCTTCCCGCGTGGCTTTCGGAGAGTCGTTGTCATTGCTACGTCGTCGTCGTACGTCATCCTCTCTTCTTGCCTTCGTTGCACGCTCACTCTGGCGAAATCCACGTGACATGCTCTCAAAACAGGCTTTCACAACTCGTGCAGTATAGATTGCAGGACTGCCCTGCTGCTAAATCCATGGTTTTTGCTTAAAATAGACTTTACACAAAGGGATGAACACATTGTGAAAATCATCTTCATATTGAGCTGTTGGCAATGTCCATCTATAATGTGAATCTTCAACTTTCCGTTGCTTCCAATGGCACCTAGAATCATCACTCCACTACCACCCATTTGCCGCTTAATTTGCAGTGGAACAAGTGTTTCTTTATCACGATATTCTTCATAAGAAGATATTTTATCAGGATCATCCAAACTGATTCGTTTTTTATCAGAAAACACAACCAATTGGAAGTCTGTTTTCACGTGGATGTGTATTAGCAAAATCCAGTCTCTCCTGCGTGTGTTTCTGTGTTAGTGGCAACTTTTTGGGTATAATTTCATAGGCAAAGTTCTGAGCAGAATTGTTCTTCTTGAGGCAGTAAGTTGCAGATTAAGTTTGACTTCTGTGGTGTTGACATAATGCCCAGATGTAATATCATGTCTTACATGTCTCTTAATTCTTGATTTGTCTGTTCGCGTCAGTGCACAAGGTCGTCCTATTTCCGTCCTGTTTTCCAATTAACATTTTTAAGAATTCTGGTAAAGATTTGTAGCTCCCACGGGAGATTTCAGCAACTTTTTGAAGTTTGTAAATTGCTTGTTAAAATTTCTAATTCGCTCTCCTTGGCCTTCAGTTAACATTGCACCATACATAATATGGTTTTAGTGCTCACTATGACTTGTAAAATGCAAATTATGTGCATGTTTGTGATGTTGGTCCTAACTTTTGGCCAGTCTTATTTTGATTTAAAGTAATAAAAAAGCAACGATGCAGAAATAAATATTGTGTCATATTTACTTAGAGTTGTAGGTGTAAAATACTTTTAGTATAAATTCATTTTTTTTTATTTTGCTGGTTTGTTCAAAGTTTTGGCCACCAGTGTATATGAACCGACTCGGAATGACCTGTCATGAATGAATACCTAAGATTAACCCTTTCATGCATCATGGCCACTACAGTGGACAGTTATTACTTAATGCTATGTAGAAAAAAAACTTGGTTTTGACATTTCTCACACAAAATAAGATTCCATAGACTAGTTTGAAATTTTTCTTTTTGTTATATTGATGTACAAAGATGCATAATGACCAGTATATGGACAGTACTGTTAAACTGATATTGTATGTTAAAAAATGAATAAACGTTTTTTTCATGTTCCTTTTTTTATTAATGCAGAAAGAAAAAATACTACTCGATTTTTTACTAATTCATGCATAAATGGGCCAATTACAAAATTGGAAGATGGTCTACATTTATTAAGGGGTATCTGTGCTAATGATACTACTAGTACTATTGTACTACTGGAAATTTTCACTGCTAATATATGGCATTTAATATACCGAACAAGTTGGAACGACCTGTTATGGACGAAAATATAAGAATAATTACAAAGATTGAAGATGGTCTATATTTATTCAGGGGTACATGCGCAAAGGATACCACTATTGTACCACTGGAATTTTTCACTAAGATATGGCATGTAATATATCAAATGACTCGGTTTGGTATTAACGTCCTTTTAAATGGCTATGGTCATTTCAAGATGGCATTTTATGGGCAAAAAATTTTGCCTCGCAAGAGTTCTTTAATGTGCAGCTGGCAAACGAATAAACGGGACAATGGCTCTACTTCCCCTTCCGAAGGAAGTGCGTGATCTCATAATTTTCCCCCTGAAAAAATCCTCATCATTCTCGGAAGGACTTATGGTTGAATATATAAGTATAATTATGAAGTTCGAAGATGATCAATATTTATTTAGGGGTGCACATCCAAAGGATACCACTATTGTACCACAGGAATTTTTCATTGCTAAGATATGGCATGTAATATATAAAACAATTGGGTTGATGTGTAATGAATGAACACTACGTAAAATAATTCAAATTGGTTCAAGGGTACGTGGTTTAATGGTATCATTATGGTCCTTTAGAAACCTTCCATGTTAACATTGGGTGCTTTAAGAATATGGTACCACGAATTGTTTAGTTTAGCCTTTCGTTACTAACATTATCCATTTTAGCCAAGTTTTTTATTTTTTCTTGTTTCATATCTATTGTGGTTTGTTTGATCTATGTTACTTAGTATGGGGCGACAAAAATTTTAAGATATTTGAATTGTGCAAAAAAAATATTATACTTACTGAAAGTTCAAAGATTTTTTCACTTTACATATAAATAATATATGAGGGGCGATTGATAAATAAGGTCTCCATGGCTGTAACTTTATTTGTAACCGATTTTCAAAATTCATTTTGTATTTTATACTCCCATTTGTCCTCTATGTAATGCACTATTCAGTTTTTGACATAGTTCCCATCCCTTTCCATGCATTGCGCCAACACGTGACTAGTTGGGTGAACCCGTCGGAGAGGAATTCCGGAGTTATTGTCGACACCAGGATTGAACCTTCTGGACCCTCTTCTGGAATACGATAACGTCTGCCCACATACGAATCACCACACATCAGAGACTTTGCAGCACCTACAGTTCAAAAATGAAAAATTGCAGTTCAAAAATGAAAGACTTTGCACATTGCGACTTTCACCACTTCCCAAAGAAGAGAGAGAGCCTTAAGGGACATGATTTGGTTCTGATGGCGAGGTAAACTCTGCTATTCAATCCTGGTATCGACAACAACTCCGGAATTCCTCTCCAACAGGTTCACCCATCCAACTAGTCATGCGTTGGCGCAATGCTTGGAAAGGAATGGGGACTACGTCGAAAAGTGAATAGTGCATTACATAGAGGACAAATGTGAGTATAAGATACAAAAAGAATTTTGAAAATCGGTTAACAAATAAAAAAGTTACAGCCATGGAGACCTTATTTATCAATCGCCCCTCGTACATGTTTATTTGCAGAAATTATAAGCTTAATGTTCTCTCCAATGTCCTTAGCAATTTGGTAAATAAATTGAAGGATGATAATTAAGACCTGAATTACACAGGTAAAGTATTTGGGTTTCATTGTTATAACCAAACATATAAATTTCAATTGACGAAAGTGATAATTGTACATGAGGAAAGAGGACAGGTGAGCAGGCGGCACTCCTGTATTTGCGGCAGGACAAGTTGGCGACAAGTGACAAATAGCAACAACTGACGTCAGCAGTGTAACTTAGATGAAACCCCTCCACTGCAAGCGGCAACAGGAGACAAGCATTTGCTAGCGACCAGGTCGCTCCTGATTTTTATTTGCAGTGGGCCTAAGCTAAGCAATGCACCGAATACAGTATCTGACCCAGTGAGGATCATGCGTGGCACAAAACCTGTTTTTAAATTTTTGTCACGGCAGAAAACGTTAAAAATGGAGCGTTCACTGGAGCAGTAGTACGTGATTATATTGTGCTTTCACCTGGGCAAAACCACTTCTGAGACGCTTGGCCCCATCTAGGGCTCAAGTTTTCCGGTAATTCAGTGAGGTCAAGAAAGGACGTGAGACTGTTGAAGACATGGAGTGATCTGGATGCCCTTCAACGAGAGGTTTGGATGAAAATGTGGCAAAAATGGCCTGTTAAAAAAATCTCCTGAATTCAAACTGGCATATTCGTCATCTTCATGAGACTTCACAAACACACCCTGTATTATTTATTGTATGAAGTCCATTGTTTTTTTCTTATTTTTATTTTTATTGTCAGGAAATTTCAACGAATTTAAAAAATATTACACATTCTAATTTGTTCATATTTGTTCTATTTAGTTCATATCATTAGTAATTTAATTAGTTCAAATAGCATTAAATATAATAAATGAAGCTCATTTTTTTAATTTTTCTTTAGGTTTGGGTCGTGACAGTAGGTGTACTTCACTCCCTAACTTTCATTCGAAATCGTTTTATTAGACGCTACATACCAAGATACTTCTGTGGATGAAAAATTCAAAATGAAACTCTATAACCCATTAATACTTTTGCTCTGGAAGAAAGATTAAAGAAGCTATTCGTCAACTCAATTAAAAATTAAATGCAAGCTTAAAATTGTTTGTCTAAAGGGTAAGGAAGAAAATAAGGAGGAAAAACGTATTAAAATATATATGCTTTTCTTTGTTTGTATATTCTTTTTCCCCATCAAAATTTGTCTAAAGGTTCGACTATTTCCCCCAACTGTCCTTCAAAAGTTTATGCTCCATAATGAAATATTTCAGAAATAATACTGTTCGTTAGAATGTGGAATGTATAAAAATTTTGAAGCATATAACAAATTAAATAAACAGCTCGTAAAGTATTTTCGTACTTATTTTTAATATTAAGAAATTTGTAATATTTATTTTAAAGAATATAAAGGGTAATAAATAAATAAGTCGCAAAATTCGAAAAATAGTGGTATCCTTGTATGCAAATACATTGCGTCCGACTTTCGTTTCGAGAAGTTCTGATATCCTAATCGCAATAAACATTTTTCAGAGATTTCTTTGTGGTGCTCACTAACATTACCAGTGGCCTGTCCTTGTATGAGAGTGAGGTCAAAAAAAGTTAAACTAATGGAAAGACTGGTGATTCATCAGTCACAAATCCTGGTTAACCAGCTGAAACATCATCAAGCATTGGAAAACTAAAGTTATTGCTCCTGTGACTAACCAATTAGGGCAATTACCTCAACCCGGAAAAAGACGATTAGTCTGGTGAGATTTTTTAAAAACTCTTTTCACTAGTTATGATTTTTGGCAAGGCCCACGATAACAGAGAAGGGCCGTTCATTTGTCTTGAATTCTACTTTTATGCTTGAAACGTGTAAATTTATAATACTTGACACCTTGGTGCTACTTACCATCTGTTATTCCCTGCTTGGGGACAGGTCATAAATCACATCGTTAATACTGGGGTAGGAGCCAGGATGTGCCACTTATGAGCACAAAATCAATGACCATGCTTTAAAAATCATTTTAATTTAAAATTCAATCAAACTTTTGTATTTTAATATCTTCGTTAGGGGAGTTCTCATATGTCTGAACATGTACATTTTTTACGGATGATTCAAATATGACCACCAATGACCACAAATGACAGGAAGGGATAAAAAGATGATATAAGTGAGCATGTGGTTATGAACGGTCTCATGCTCTTAGAGTTTGCAAGTGGATTAGTAATTATGTTTTCACATTAAATGATTTCACCCATTTTATCCCGTTTTTCGGCCCCTAAAACGAATTAAGATGTATGGGTTAAAAATTTCCAAATATAGATCTATGGGAAATGACGGTTCGGATACCAGGGATCCCTGAATAGAATACTGTTTTAATTTGTGTGCAGGTCATTTTTTTCCGTTTAATATATCACATCTGTGCTAGAAAGAGGCCACTAAGAATCCCTGCAGCCAATAAATGTTGACAGGTGTATTTAGTTAATGGTGAGATCTAGAGCCCTCTCGGCCACCTGGCCGGCCAAAAAAAAAATAAGTGGCTACAATTAAAAATATAATCTCGTAGATCCAATCTGTCACTTTTTCTCACTCTAAACAAATTACTATAGCATCCCTAATTGATTTTCTTCATAACTTATTACCTATTCCTTCCTCTTCTCTGAACCATTTTAATGGTAGCTAATGTTACGGTACTTCAATCTCCTCTATAGTTTTTTTTGCAATTTCCACTATGGCAGAGGAGGTCTGCAAAGTAATTTTTCATTTAAAGTCTTCCAATGTTCCAGACCCATTAGGCTTTCAGTCAGACATCATTCTCGCATTAAGACATTCTTTAGCCTTACCCTTGGCCTTAATTTTTAACTATTCAATAACCTCCAGAAAATACCTTTCCATAATTAAATTGGCAAGGGTCACTCCTTTCTTTAAGAAGGGCAACCCTAAATTATTCACTATCACCTGACCACAGCTGTATCTATATTTGCAAAGATATTTGAAAAATTCTTCTAAAAGCGTATTTTTCAATATGTATTTGGTTTTAACCTCATAGGCGCTAATCAACATGGCTTTGTTCCTAATAGGAATACTGAAATGCCATGCTTTTAACTTACAGAATTTGTATCTTTTGAAATGGTTTCGAATAATTATGTTGTGGCAGTTTTCATTGATTTCATCAAGGCTTTCGATACAATTCCTGTCGAATTGCTTTTACATAAGTTATTACCTATTTATAATATTCATGGGCTGCCACTAGCAGGGTTTCCTAGCCTAATATCGAATTGTCAGTACTATTTATCTTACTCAGGCATATCTTCTGACATCCTTACCAAGAATCTAAGAGTCCCACAGGGATCAATACTTTCTGCCCTTTAGTTTAATTTGTTTATTAACGATCTCCCCTTGATTTTTGCTTCCACTAAAATTATATTCAATTTCATATAGTACAGATTGTTGAAAAAGAATGAAATGAATTCTAGCATTGCTGAAAGCAAATGTCTTGCTTTTTTATGCTGTGAAGCAGTTTATAGTCCATTTCTATACCACCATTTAAATTAGTCACTGATTTTCAGCTGATCTGATGGTTGTTTTCTTTCAAAGATCCAAAGAGCTGTTTCGCCTGGTGGGGCTTAAGTCTACAATCTTATCAACTTGAGGTATTTCACAAACCAGGTATCTATATCTATAAAATCCCAATACCACTCACTGACTCACTCACTCACTCACTCACTCACTCATCACGAAATCTCCAGAACTATGAAGCCTTCAAGCTTGAAATTTGACAAGTATATTTCTCTTGGCTAAGAAAATATAAGGTGCTCGCTAAGAAAGGATTTTATTTATTGTTTCTTCTTTTTCATTGTAGATTTTTTTTAAAACTCAATTTACCTGGAGCTCAATGGGATTATTGCATTCTTTAAAAAATTGTGACGTTGCTTAGAAATTGTGACGTCGTTGTTTGCTTTTGCGCTTATTCCGTGAAACAGCATCAACAGTAAGGCGTGGTTTCCACATCACCGGAATCACGCCAGAACGGAACCCTAACAGAAAATTTTTATGAATGCACTTCCTTTCCATTCCGTTTTTGATCACCAAAATGTCGATGGAAAGTTTGTTGAGCTGTGTTAAAGAAAAATTTCCATTCCGTTTCGCCACAGAAGGCAGCATCGCCATGACGTCATTGTGTCGACTTCGCTGCTGTCGGTGTGGTGCTTCGCCGCCATTATTGTGTCTATCGAATCCAGTCTGCATTCTCTCCATCTCCCTTGGAGTACTTCGAAGAATATGGCAAAAAATAAAAAGAATATTGAAAAGAAGCTGCTCTGCATTCACCTGGATGAGTTTTCAGAGGAAAAAAAACTTCATAAATACTAAAATTTTAATATCAAATTAGAGCTTATTGTTGTAGCATAGCGGTATGTTGCTGGAGTCTTATTTTGCAGGTACAGGTTCGAATCCTGCCCTCGGAAATGTTTTTTTTTTCTTCCTAAATTCATCTTAATATTTACTGAAGTTCAGTAATCCATTTTGTAATCATAATCTCAATTTTCCAATTTGCTACTATTATCTATATATATAAAATCCAAACTTTTGCGATTATTCCGTGAAACAGCATCAGCAGCATTATTTCGCGCAGGAATATAATGTATCTTATTTTCTAATAGGGCTTTTCGTGGCGACCAATGTCCGGATGATGGGGAGGGGGGATTAATACAGTATATAAAGAAGCTGGTTGACTAACTCATCAACGCACAGCAAAATCTACTGAAGCCACCAACTTGAAACTCAGTGAGGTCATAGGACGGATAGCGTAGGGGCGTGTTAAAACGGGGTTTTTCGAAATTTGTACCCCTGACCACCCAGGGGAGCAGAAAGGAACTGCACGTTCGGTCGCTTGGCTCCGCCCCCAATAAACGCAGATCTTCGAAATTTTGTAGGATGGTTTCTAGCTACCGTTCCAAATAAGTGGTATCCCCATTTTTCGATATTCGAATTTTAAGGGTGCGAAAACTGATAAAAATCGATTTTCGGGGGCGTTTCACAAAATTTTCTGATATTTTGATGCAACTTCGCGGGGAATAAAGAGAAAGCAACGAAATTTGGAGGAAAGGTCTCGGAGATATTTCCGCTTTGTGAGGGGTGCCAGGAGAGTCCAAAGATTGGCCCCCCCCTTTTTGTATTTTTGCCGTCTAACTCTAATGCGGAAATGCAGAGAGCATCAAAATTGAGCACGAGGATGTAAAAGATCTATATAAAAAGGGAGCATTCGATTAATTTTGAAAAACGATTATTAGGGGGGCAGAAATCCACAAAAATCTCAGAATAGGCCTAATTTTGACGTTTGTGTCCGGTCAAAGTACGACTTAGATATTTGAACCAAGAATAGTTTGCATAATTTGCAAAAAAGTAATTTCTGTTTTTTTCATATTTTACTCCTTTGCCCCTTTATGGCCCTCCGTAAAAATATGCGATTTCTCGAAACAGACTACAATAACAACATTTTTAAATAGTTTGTCTGTCTGTGTGTCTGTTTGAGAACACGCTAATCTCCAAAACAACTTGACAATTAATCATGAGGTTTTCACAGGTAAGTTGAGCGTAGCTTGCGGCAACATATAGGCTTACGAAAAAAAGATATCTTAATTTAAAGTTTTTGGAGTAGGCTCAACTTAGTTCAGTTGTAGAAAAATCAGAAGATGGCGCTTCATTTAAAGGCGCTCATATATAACAATAGCGAAGCATTAACGGGTCTGCTAGTTACTATATAAATATATTTTAAGTCCATGCTCTTAAAAATAATTTTTCATAACATTACTTTCTAAATCAAAAATATAAGCTTCTGAAAAATAAGTTATATGCCTTGTTATTGAGTCTTCTCAGCCATTCAGTTAATGTACTAATATTTATTTTTGGCAAAACTGTTAAACTAATTGAGTAGTATTTCATTTCTTCGTTTTACACGCACTTGTCACCTTGAAGCAATGTTTATTTTGAAGAGGGCTTTCTCTCGAGTCTCGTTTTCGTGCAGCATAGGGATGACGTATCATCTCGCCTAAGTCTCGGGGTAAAAAGTTCCATTAAGAATTTCAAAACATAGTAAAGTTCTCGAGTTAAAAAATTAAATAAACTGCTTCGAACAGCTAAAAATATAAACTAAATATTCTAAAATATAAAGAAAATTAACAATTTGATGCCATTAGGGACAATTTTAAGGGCATTGCATTGGGATATGTTATCCAATACATACGCAGGTTGAAAGAAACTCAAGATAACAATATCAATTAATATTACGGGGAAAACCAAATAAGATTCCCAGAAAATGCCTTGGCTAAATAGGAAAACCTCTATTAGCTAAGTGGAAATCTCACGCCCAAAATCACCATATCCAGAATTCTTGGTGGCATAACCGATGTGATTAGAGATTTATTTTAATTATTCAATAATAAGGAAAAGATTGCCAGGTTCTCACCGACACAAAAGTCATGTGAATAACGTTTATTTTCTAAATAATGATAAGTCTGGCCAGACTATTCGCGAGAATTGTCAGGGTTCCACTGATAAAAACATTTGTCGTGAGAAATGTAATTTGGCAAAAGACTGAAGGCTGGATACATGGACGCACGTTCGCATGCGATGCTGCGATTCTGTGTTGAATCGTATATCCCGTGGTGCATCAGACTAATTTACATGCACACATGAACGCATGCGATACTGCGAAACTGCGAGGAATCGCACGTCGCATGTAGTTCGAGGGGTTCAAACTTTTCATCGCTGCGTTACTGCGATTCAGGCCCCCTTTCCAAACAAATGTACTTCAACGAGTACATGTATATATCTCACATGTTTTGATGGTATCTAGCTATAAGAACCTCGTATTAATGTATTGCTTATAAAATGAATTAGAAATAATAAAAAATTTCTCATTATAATAAACAGCCAATCATTATTTGTAATATTCAATTTTTTTTCTTATTGTTCATTTATTTTATCTTTATTTGCATTTTTTTTCTTATTTTCTAATTTCATGATTTTGATGATCTTAAGTTATTTTTTAATTTTATCTTCTGTTTCAAATACTTTATTTTCGTTTTTGAACCATTTCTTCCTTATTAATCATAAATTTCTTATTTGTTTCTGGTTGTTCCATCGTCTTATTTTCCCACTTTTTTAACTGTTTGGAAAATTTAAATCTCTTAAATTTAATACCGTTGGGGAAAAATTATTACATTTCATTAATTTGATTTTAATTTTAATTCCAATACCAACACACACACAAATTATAAACCAAAATTCCTAATATACAACAAAAATTACAGAAGATGTTTTTGTACATTTATTTATTTATTTATTTATTTTTAAAGTGTTAGAATACAGAGGCACCCAACCAAGACCTGTATGGTCAAAGACCGACGAGTTGGTTCTTGGTGGGCGCCGTAGTTAAAAGTATACACAAAATAAATACAAATTTTTCGGTTAGTAAATAATTTTAACTATATTTAAAGAATTAAATTAATTTATTTTAACATTTTCCCTTTTTTCGACGAATTTTTAAAGTTTTTACAAATAGGTATCATACAATTTCACAAGAATGTCATACATTTCTAAATAAATTTAATACAATTTTATTAATAAAATTCAAACGTCAAGTAATAATATTTGAAAAAATGGAAGGAAAATTCTGCGACCTGGATTCGAACCAGGAACCAGGAGTTAATACATAATAGATTTAATACTCTTTTAAAAGATTTTAATACGATTTTAAATTAAATATACCGGTGAAATTCCGTACAGAAATACGGAAGAATGATTTTTTTATTAATAATGTATTTATTTTAGTTTAATTACACAGTGGTCAACTGGTATTCTTTATACATTTGTGTGTTACAATTTTGTTTTCTGTAGTTTAATTAAAATAATAAAAAATACATTATCTGTGAATTTAATAAAAACAAGATTTCAATAAAAATGTTTTTTCTTACTTAATTTTGGAAATTAAACACCATTTACACTGAAATAAAACAAATATTATATTTATTTAAAATTGTATTAAATTCATTTGAAAGTGTATTAAATTCATTTAAAATTGTATTAAATCTATTTAGATATGTATGAAATTCACAAAAAAATGTATGACCCAATTTGTACAAAACTGTAATTTATTGTTTTAAAGTAACCATGTTTTCACACTCATTTATTTTTCTTATTCATTTTAATTTTATTTATTTGCGAAAATAATAATTATTTTATAAGAAACAGATTGATGTATTCTTGATTTCTGTAAGGAGCCATGAAATAAAGAAGGGAATCATGTATTAAACAACAGACATCGAGGACTCCACTTTATTTGCTGTGCTCTTTGTAGAAATAGCACCCCCTCCCCTGTCGGTGCAGTGGAAGCACCGACAGTGCTATATATATGAATATCTTTAGAGATTGTCGGTTCAATCAGATCAGGGAGCTTTATATCAATACACGTTGACAGGCTAGTGATATTTTTTTCTAGATGGCTAAAAACGTCATTAAAAAAGGCACGAAAAAACATCGTCGCTGATGGGTCGCTAAACAAGACGCCATGTTGCTTAGAGAACTTTTCAACCCATGAGCACTTGCGCAATGAGAATCGGAACGAATGCAAGCGGTGCATGTGAACCTGAACCACCATCTTGCAGACGCAACGTTTCATCGCGCCTTCGCACACGGCGTAATCGGACAATGCACAATCGCAGTATCTCATGCGAACGTGCGTCCTTTACGCTTACTAAACACGTAAACTGGCCTTAACGCTTACTGAACACGTAATGTAGACCCTTTAATATAAGGAGGGGGCTACAGTAACCTCCTTAACCCTTCTGACATCAGGTATAGTAACCAACGAGGAAATTCGGAGAGAAGAAAAGGCGGGCATGGAGGGATTCGGAGTCACTTAGTCTACTACTACCTTTCCGCCCTAGTGATAAGTATAATTCGCCAGGTTGGTAACTCCAGAGAAGGAGTAGATCTCAAAACGAATTCCAGGAACGGAACCGCAATGAAAGTGTTGCGGAGGCAAACAACAGCGGGAGAGGGAGTAGGAGCAAAAAAAACTGTGGCCACTCTGAGCACATATAGTGCTACACATGCCAGAGAAGGGTGTGATAAGAGGGAAGAAAACCACGCAAAGTGTATAAATGAATCTAATCAATTTATTTCCTGACAAGGAATAGTTGAATCCAAACCAATTTCATAATTAAACTGTTTTTAAGAACTTCAACAGAGGCCAGGAGAGTTACGTGTGCACATCTGCTTAGATTGTACTGGGCTGATATGCTTCTTTTGTTCCCACTGTGGTCTTCACGTTGATCAGGTCTTCCAGAGATGGGTGAGAGGGCGGGGCCAGTTAATTCTTGAGAAGGGTTCTCATAAGGGCATCTCCAGCAACTGTAAAGAACTAAGCAATGTCTCTTCTTCATTTGTGTTACTTGATGGTCCGCCATTTTGCTTTCCGGAAACGGAAAGGACATAAGGTTTACTATAGTGCAGCAGTAGCCAAACGAAGGTGTGTCCTCAAATACCTTACGCACCCTGTATAATAAATTAGCAGCAATGCGAAAAATTTACATTGAATTTTTTTGAGAAAAAGTGATTGCTGCGTGTATTATAAACGATATTGAAGTTCAAACATGGGTATTAGGATTTTTGTCTGTTTATCTGTATCTCTGTTTATATGATAGAGTGAGACCATAGGTCAGTGGTGTTCCCGTTTTGTAGTATGTTGTGTGCCTGAGGTGTGACTGTTACTGTGTTTAGAGTTTGCTTTTTATATATAAAATTAAGCATTGTCGTTTATTGTAATTTTCACTCTAAGTGGCTGTGTGTCTTTTACAGCGATGGCTTTTATTGTGTTATTGCAATTGCTCATAATGAATGCGTTTGTTGGGAGCAGTTAGGGATTTTTCCTTTGCTGTAACAATGTCCTCATCAGCTGTTTATGGGGCTTTGATGTAGCGAGGAAAAATTCGTGGAAAAAACTGCAGTAAGAGCGGTTGTTTTGTTGGGGGATGTTTTTTGTTTGTTTTTTGTTGTTGCCTGCGTGGATTATTACGATTTTGATTCCGATGAGGTGAAGATGTAGTGAGAGTCGGGAAAAACGAATGATGTCGGCTTCGCAAATGACGACGCTCTCCCGTTGACTCTTTTAAAAGCTGTTGTAATGGCATTTAATAAAATTGACAGCGTGGTCAATTGCCTCTAGTATGTAATGTGTTATATGCCTGTTGTTTATGGAAAGTCTTACTGAACGAACAGGACATTGCATCATGATAACGAACGCGCGCTTATGGCGTCGGTAGCGTTCTATGTTCTTCTGTTTTCCGAAGAGGTTGAAGCCCATCTGCAATAACAGATCGACTAAGATAAGAAAACATTTTGTCATCGTGGATGAGTGAGGACATTCCTATTTATTTAACTATTTAAGTGCCGTAGCTTCTTGGACGCAGTCTCTGACACTTGTTTTTTCGTCCCGGTTGAGTGTTTTTCTGTGCATCGGGCATCAATCTGCGCTCACCTTGTGTGAGGAGGCCGCCAATTTTTAGTGCATCCCGATGTGGAAACTGAGTGCTTTGTCTATGCTTAGACAAATATTATATGACAATACGACAGCAATTGGGAACTTATTGATCAAGTCTATTCTTTTGTGCGTTGTTGATTTTAAAGTTTAAACGAGGACATTTTCACTCGCAGAGTGAGTTCTATCGAGCTGATGCTGCACAAGTGAATCCTGGTGCTTTCGAAGCAATTTTTGGCGTTGTAATGGGGGTGCACTTGTTGTTGTGAATGCAGCTAGACGCATGTGACTAACCCGATAAAGGGGTTTGGACACATGGACGGTAGGCGCTGAGTATTGCGCTGTTGTCGGTTGAGCACCGGGCGTTAAGTAAGCTTCATAATAGGGGGTTACAGCACCTCTCCTCTCCACCGTTCTTGAGTGACTAAGGTAATAGTGGTCAATATTATTGTAGGTGTTTGTGATTAAAAGAGGGGCTCGGCGCATTCGAGAGTCAGTTCGAGCTTACTGTTCTCAAACGCTCCAGAGAGCCTGGTGTGGCGGTACATGTGTCAAAAGGCCCTTTAGCGTGGAATTTGAATAGTGTGCTGGCAAAATGCCAGTTGTTAAATATACAATAATCGGTATGAACGTGATTTTACTTGTAATTTGCCATGTGTGTTTGAGATATGATTAAGCTGTTTGATCTTTTATTTTCATTTAAGGGGGCCCCTAGTTTATGTAATTGCGTTGTTAGAATTTATTTTATTTTCTGATAATTTACTGTGCAGATAATTCTCATTAATTATTAAACCTTTTCTGTTTTCCCAACCACACCGTCTATTCCGTTATCGACACCACCCTTACGAGTCCACCCTCCCTTGCCTCACCGTTCGGGGTTCATAACAGTTTTAGGTCTGCATGTCGGATACTCCCCCGCACGTGTGTGCACAAGAGGTTGACACCAAATCAACTGAAGGGATTTACAGTAGTTGAAATTAGCTGTGAATGTTATTAGTATTTAAGTCAACATATAGGATACTTTTTTCTGCGGGAAAGTCTCATTCCCACGAAAAAAAAAATAACTGGTTCCAGCAAAAATATAATGTCAACAGATGTCGTAACGAGTAAATCACCCTATGGTTTTGTTACTTACGAATCTATATATAAGGAGGAAAATTTGCCAACAGATGTCGCCAAGATGCATATGTCGAGTATTTCGTGAACGGAGCTCATTTCAGAAGGGGCTAGCGACACGGTAGAACATGACGTCATGGCAAGTTCCTGTAACCGGCCGAGGAGAAATCAACTGCCCCCTGTAACCAAATAGGTTGGGGTATATATGAATTATTTACCCCCGGAGGGGGACGTCGTAGACAGAACGCCGAAGGCGTTCGAGTAACGGAAAACAGTGACCAATGAGCCTCATTGAATGAGGCCCGCAGCGCCGAGAGTGGTAAAAGTTTGTTAAATTTAAACACGGCCTGCCAGATAGTAAAAGGCCTGTGCGAAAGTCTTTTCTGCGCTCTCCCTTCCATTTTTCGCCATGACGTCATGTTCTACCGTGTCGCTAGCCGCCAGTCTCATTTCGAGTTCTTCGAGTACAACAAAGTTTGTATATATTAATTGACAACTGTATGTCACTTGCTCTTGCGTCACCAGTCATGACTCTCAATTTATTTTGGTGTCCCCAAAATAAAACGACGAATGTAAAAATAAATAATTAGGTATGACAGAATGATACATTTGCACAGGCCTACTACGTGATAAAGAAACGGATTCAAAAAAGAAAATTGTGTTTTTCAATAAGAAGGAAAGCTGTTCATGTCGTTTACATTGTGTTTGGAGTGACAAAATGAATGCTTCTGCCATATCTTCAATTTTACCAAAAAAATTAATTTCTCTAAAAAGGCTAAGTCCATTTCCATAAAAAATGCGTCGGTCCCTAGTTTTAGGATCCCTCTAAGTGAGGATTGCTTTAAAAAATAAAGAAAAAAAACTTGACGAGGGGGGGAGGTCGGGTCTGGGGGGAGGAGATACTTCGTAACTCGAAAATAGCTGATCACAGCCAAACAAGTAATGTATAAAAAAAATCCGCCTTAATGAGGGGAGTACATACATTTTGAGTTTGGTTGACTGGTTTGAAAAAAATTAATTTCTTGAAAAAGGCCTTCACAAATGACAAAGTGTAAGCTAAGGAACAATTTAGGATACCCTCTAAGTATGAATAAATTTTATTTGGTTCTCCTTATTTGCTGTTTCAGAGAAGTTGGCTGCACAAAATTGGTCACAAAAATACACTACTGTTTATAAAAATCGCAACACCCTGATGGAATAGCCCAATCTGCATTAAATTTGGAGCATTTGCATATCATGGGTCAGAAAAGAAACCATTAGATTTTCAGGTCAATACAATGCGTTTTATTGTCACATTAGTATCGGGTGAAACCACCGTGGATGCAATTACAGCCTCTAAACGTCGTGGCATTGAGTCAAACAAGCTCTGAATAAGGGCCTGGGGATTGTTCTGCCATGCTCTGTCTACACGGGTATACAGTTCATCCAGAGTTGCTGCTGCAGGAGTCTGACGAGCCAATCGATGAGCAACCCTGTCCCACACATGTTCGATTGGGGATATGTCTGGTGAAGGAGCAGGCCAGGGGAACAAGGGCGTCTGATGTGCTTGGAAAAAGGCGAGGACATTTCTGGCCACATGCGGTCGGGCATTGTCCTGTTGGAATACAGCGCCTGGAAGGTTCTGCAGGAAGGGGATGACCTCGGGTTGCACAACTTCCCTGATGTACCAGTCACTATTCAGATTGCCATGGATTCTGATCACATGGGAACGGCCATGATAACTGATTGCACCCCACACCATGACCCCTGGCGTTTGTCCTGAATGACGCTGCAGGATGCATTCTGGAAGGTCGCGCTCGCCACGATGTCTTCTGACTCATATCCTGCCATCATGGTGCTGCAAATTAAACCTTGACTTATCCGAAAACACAACTTGTTGCCATTCAGCTTGCCACTGTTGATGTTGATGGGCCCATTGCAACCTGAGGCGCCGGTGGTTTTGAGTCAAAGGAATCCGCAACAATGGTACTCGTGCCATCAATCCTCTGGAAATCAAACGGCGTCGTACAGTGCTAGCAGACATTGTCCTGCCTACTGTAGCACCCCACTGTTGTGCTAACACTGTGGAAGCGGCTGTACGATCTGCTACACACATGCGATAGAGGTGTCTGTCATCTCGCGGTGTCGTCATGCTGGGTCTTCCTGAGCCTGGTCTTCGGTGTGCCCTGTTCTCTTCGCTCCACTGCATCAATGCACGCATAATTGTCGTTGCATTACGTCCTACACGAGCAGCAATGTCACGATACGACCATCCTGCTTCACGCAGACCGATTATGCATCCTCTTTCAAAGTCTGTCAGCTGTTGATATGGTACCCTTCGTCGTCGAGGCATGGTGTTCGTTCAAGCAATTACTCTGAAGAGGTAGTTACATTATATTACTGAATGTTTTTAATTTATTTCGTTAGTGATTTCATTGCTTTATTTATACGAGGGTGGGCTGAAAAGTAATGCCTCCAAGGCCATAACACTAATTTTTTAACTAATTAAAATTTTTTTTATTCAAATGATGGCTTATTTTGTTCTCTTTTCAATGCATTATTCACTTTTCAACATAGTCCCCATCTCTGTCCACACATTTTTGCCAACGTGACACTAGTCGTGACATCCCGTCGGAGAAGAAGTCCTTTGGTTGCTTTCGACACCAGTGTGGAGTCCCAGTTTATTATCATGCTTATTTAAATGAGAATAGCATTCTGAATATTAATTTATTCTTATTTCTGCTTACTACCAGCATTTAATTGTTTATTTGAGCATTGTTGAACTAAAGGCGAGTTACAGAGGAGAATTTATCCCTCTTTTATTAAATTTCTAGAATTGGATAGATAATTTTGTTGTAAGTTAGAATCTCTTTTTTATCTGAACAAATGTCTCCCTCTCTTTTCAAGTTTTATTGCATGAGCTTGGAATGCTCTTAGCATCCATCCCTTTTTTCTGAATAACAATGACGGGACCTGTGGGATAAGCCATTAGAGATTGACTCTTCTATTTGAGGCAGCTAGAAGCCTTTTGTAAATTACGACTGGCGAAAGGATGCTAACCAGCTTGGAAAGGAGAACGAATCGCGGGGGTGAGATCAAAGACGCCCTGGGAGGAAAGTTTACCTCAACGGCAATTAAGAGCAGCAGAAAGCTGACCAATGACCCTCTACCATGCAACACCTGGAGGTTGCAGGTGGGTGTCAGACGAATTGATGCCTATTCAAGAGTCTAGAAACAAGCTTTTAGCTTTAATTTTGACCTTTCCCTTGAACCCCAAAATTCCAGATCTCTGACGACATAATCAATTGCTGATTGGTCGTTTCCAAACCCCTTCCCGAACAAGGGAACTTGTGATTTTGAGAGATTCAGTGTTCTCTGGGATCTTGCACCGTCCAGAACACCAGCGGCTTTTTCCAATTTCTGCCCTCTCATGTGCGGGTGTACTAAAGCGTAAGTGACGGGGTTGGATCTTTGTAGTCCGACCGATAGCAACCCTTTTGCTATCCATGTCCGGCTCACGGCGTCCGTCATGAAGGGAACATCAAAATTCTTTTAGTTAAAATTTTATTTTCTTTTATTCTACTCATGGTGCAGAAGTTACAACTCAAATTTGGTCGATAACCGAGGCTTTGTAATGAAAGTTATCATAGTTGCGACCCAACTTAAACAATGACATTTTTCCTGTAAAATTAAGTTAGTATTGTCCCCAACAATGACGCGATCACGTTCAAAGATTCCCATTTGAGCCACAAACATCGGCAGAAGATCACCGAGCCCAAATCCCAAAGAAGCAAAACCATTAGATTCGTCAAGAGAGTATGTATGATCTATATTTTCCCTTTGGCCATGAAAAAGCGTTTCCTTTTTATAAAATCTCATTAGTTACATTTGTTTAAATATACTATGGTTCAGATTCATCTTTACTGTGACCTAATCAAATTAGCGAATCTAGTAATACAAACTCATATTTTAATCTTCATTTTAGTTTCATTCTATTTTTTATTATGAATAAATTTCATTGTTATTGTTAATCAATAAACTTGAGTTCCTCATTCTATTCTCACCTTTCTTGGCACAGACTTGTGTGGAAGAATTACTATGTAAGATTCGGTATTAGGTTTAAATATTAATTGGTAATTAGTTAATTAACATTTTTTCCGATAGTAATCGGATGGCGCAGTCGTTTTCTAATTATTTGGTTATGGTAATGAACATAAAGTAAACCGGACCCTTACACCAGGATCGAATCGCGTCTTTCAGCTCGTCATCAGATCTGAATCGATGTCCTTTAAACGATTCTTTAAGCTTTGGGAACAAGTGAAAATCGCTGGGAGCGAGATAGGGCTGTAAGGCGGATGCGGTAGAACCTCCATGAACTTCAGTCGCTGCAACCCTTCTTTTGTTTCTCGACTTGTGTGCGGACGTGCATTGTCGTGCTGCAGAATAGGGTCCATACTCTTCCGAACTCGGAGCAACCAGGCGCGAAGCTTCTCTAGCGTTTGCACGTACTGTTTTGAGTTGATCGTGGTTCCAAGAAGTCAAGGTGGACAACATCCTGGAAGTCCCAAAAGATGGTCAACATGACTTTCCCCGCTGACTTGACAACCCTGAAATTTTTGGGACGTGGAGATGTTGCATGGCGATATTCCAACGATTGTCGTTTGTTCTCTGGGTCAAAGTGATGTGCCCATGATTCATCCCCTGTGAGAATGCGCTGCAGAAAAGCCTCACCCTCACGCTCGTACCGGGCCAACAGATCCTGGCAAACGTTCTTTCTCTTCTCTTTGAGCTCAGGAGTGAGCATATGCGGTTCCCAACAAGCACACACCTTACGATTTCCCAGCAACTCGGTTATGATAACGTGCACTCTCTCCTTGGAAATTTGGAGCTCTGTAGCGATGTCATATTGCTTAATTCGGCGATTGGAATGAATAATTTGATCGACACGAACTCGATGTTGCTCGTCTGTTGCTGTGATTGGTCATCCACTGCGGGGTTGATCAGCTAGGCTAGAGCTTGCCAGGTTTCGTTCTTTCACTAATCTTGCCCATCTTCTCACTGTACTGACGTCAAACGTTGCATTGCCGTATACAGCTGTCATTCGGTGATGAATTTGGACAGGATCGCAACCTTCAGCTGTCAAAAACTCAATCACTGCGCGCTGTTTCAACCGGACTTCCATGTAGGTCGCCATTTTGTTTCATTTTTAGCACACCTACACCATCTAGTGACAGAGACAAAGTGTTTTTGAAAGAGAACAAAATAAGCCATCATTTGAAAAAAAAAATTTAAATTCGTTAAAAAGTAAAAGTGTTATGCCCTTGGAGGCATTACTTTTCAGCCCACCCTTGTATCTTTACCTTTTCATGTTTCTTTGTAATTTATGATTATAATTAATATTTCTTTTGTAAATGGGTACTACCATAAATAAATAAATAAATAAATAAATAAACAAACAATCCGGGCATTGCAACCTGTACACTCCAGCTGTAGAAAATTTTCTGTCGTCGTTTTCAGTCTCGGGTTCAATATCCACTTAGCGGAATGCTATGCCTGTACCCTGTTTCTGGTACTACCTTGATATGCTGTATGTGTCCTGTCCATTGAATGTAAATGAGCGAAATCTTTTGGTCTGATTATTATCAGTCTCATGCAGGATAAATTTGGTTAAGCTAGATAAGCCTTCTTTTATCACTTCCTGAAGGGTAGAATTGGTTACTTTCCTAGGAAATTAGTTCAGTCTTGCAATTCAAATATAATCTGCGTGTCTAACCCTTTACTTCCTGCAAAGTTTTTGCTTCAGATCACTAAAATTATACAGATTACTTATAAATTTTTTTTCTTAACAGGAAACCTACGGGGTCTGTTCAAAAAATAACCGAACTTTTTTAATTACGCGGCAAAGGATCGTCATAGCGACGAGCAGTTGGCAATACCGCAATTGTCATATCCTTCTGTCTAATGGACTATTTACAAGTTTTTACATGTTGTTTAGTTTCCTAGTTATTGCCATTTGAATGCAAAATGCTGATAAAAAGTCTATAATAAATTTTTGATAACTAATTTTAATATCGACTGGAAGAATCCACTTTGAACAGGGCCGAATGCTGCAAGGAAAACAAATTTTCATTTTGTAAAAATGTAAAGTCGGTTTTGAGCACACAGCGCAACTTGTTTGACGTAAACAAAAAATAATCATGAGGAAATACGAAATTGCCACTTAAATTATTTCGTTTTCGTGGGTTTTTTTTTTTTATTATTATTTTTGTACGAAAAATCCCAAATTGTATATTATTTAAGAAACAGAATCCAAAATGTTTTATTACTGAAAAATAAATCAAAGACTTTTTTGTAAGGAAATTCAAATTTTATTGATAAGCAGATAAAGAAAATTAAGTAGGAATAAATGATGAATCGATAAACACCAAGTAGGAATAAATATAAATATGCTATAAATATGTCTTTAGTATCTTTGGTATTTAAACACAGTACTCCTCAGAGGGAAATTCTTTTCTGATAATGCTTGCAACCATTTTGGAAGAAATTTTTTGTTTTTCCCAAGCCCAACTTGTAAATTGCCGATAACCTAGTGTATCTATATTGCCTGTATAAATAATAAAAGTTAATGAAATAATAAAAGTTAATGAAATAACTATCTAAAAATCAAACGAATTATGATTACAGTAAAATCCCGTTACAACGTACCTAACATTAACATACATTTCAGAATAACGTACAAATTTCAAATCCCTGTCCCAAATGTAGGTATTTTAATGCTAAAAAGTTTCAGAATAACGTACCTCACTTTAACGTATATTTCAGAATAACGTACTAATTTTGCATTCCCTTGGTTAAATTATCCCTTCAGTACAACGTACATCGTTCACATGTCTTGCTCTGATTGGTCAATGCAGTCCATGCGAAAGTTGCAACTGGGCCAATTGGCTAATTAAGCCGAGTTCACATTTCATTGGTTGGTCAGTGTAGCATATATAAAGCCAGAAATCTCTGCATGCCACTCTCTATATGGTGGCATTATCTTTCTAGACATTTGCAAGCCCTTCGTTCAAGTTTGGCATGATGGTATCATTTATAAAATGATAAAATTTGGATTTCCAGATGACCTTATCATGCTGGTCCGCTCATTCCTCTCAGACAGGTCTTTTCGAGCTAAAATTGGTGACTCCCTCTCCCAATCATGTGTGGTTAAAGCCGGTGTCCCACAGGGATCAGTTCTGGGACCAGCCTTGTTCAATTTTTTTATCCAGGACATTCCCAAACCCGAAAAGTGTAAGCTGTACTTCTACGCTGATGATGCGGCCATCTTAACCTTTGCCCGTGTTCCTGCCCATGTCATCTCTCGCTTGCAGAAAGCGCTGCATCTCTACGAAAAATGGTTCAACAGATGGGGGCTGAAGTTAAATGTTGGCAAGTGCAAGGCTATGTTCTTCGCAAACAAACGCAGAAACTCCCCAGGTTTGCTTACCCTGTACGGAAATAAGCTCGACTGGGTCAAAGAATATAAATACCTTGGTGTGGTGATCGATTCTAGGTTCACCTGGAATCAACATGTTTCCTACGCGCTGAATAAGGCAAAGAGGGCCAAATTCAGTCTGATCGCGTTGCTTGGTCGTAACAGTGCTCTTGACATTGATAACAAGCTGCTCATCTACAAAATGATCATCCGCACGATCTTGCTTCATGGTGTGTCAGCTTGGGCTTCTGTGTGCAAAACAAGGTAGAAGGAGCTGCAGACATTCCAAAATATTACTCTGAGAGCAATTGTGAAGCTGGATCGTAGAGTAGCCAACAATAATGTCGTCCATGAGGATCTAGGGATGACGCATATTGGCAAGTTTTTACAGGATACGATAACGACTATGCTGCCGAAGAAGCTTAATCACAGGAATCAGTTGGTGTCTGTAATTCACAACCCTCCTGACTACAGGAAACGCTTAAAACATCGCTTGCCCAGCCATGTCCTGGAAGTTAACTTCGACGATGTCAGGAATGTTATCTTCCCCGATTTTTGGATAGCCTAGTTCGCCTTTGGCTCCCCCCCCCCCTTTTCTATGACAATCTTCAATCAACCTTTTTATCCCCAGAATGACGGTAATATTCTTCAATCATCTTGAGGAGGACCTTCGGGGTTTTTTCAGGCTTCTCACCTACTTCAGTGTAATTCCCCTGGTCTATACATGTCACGAGTGAGTTTGGGAGCTCTGCTTCAGTACCACTCGCAATTGATTCTTCACTCCACTGCTCGATTGTCGATTGTCGCATCTACTCTATCGTCCTGTTAGGAAAGGAATCCTCTGTATCCTGGTGATTACTTAACCAGGTTCATCTGGCTTCTTTCCTAATTCAGCGTATTTCTTTTGGCTATAATACTGGATGAGTATGGCAGTGGAAGCATAGCTCGTTTTGTTTTTCTTCCCTGCGCTGTTCGATTGTCGATTGTCGCATGCTACTCAGTCGGGATCCAATTTGCACTGCAATTAGATTAGAGGCCTTCACTTGATGGACGATTGCCCATCTTCAATACGGTAAGATTATGTGTTTGTTTATTTTAATTTATGTTTATTTAATTTATGTGCATGTAATAGGGTGACTAACGATCGGGATAGGTAAGGGAATGTAACCGCGAGAAGTCAGGGAATTTTTTTTACTTTATAACTGAGCAACATTTCAAACTGCAGACGTCCATTACAGATTTTTTTTTAAAAATTAATGTAATACTACATATTGTATATGCTATAGTGTATCTGTATTGAATAAAATAAAATGCATTCATGTATTCTTATGTTTTTCTATGAATATATGCATAGTTCACAAGCCCCCCCCCCCCAGTTTCAGAATAACATACACCTCAGAATAACGTACAAATTTCCAGGTCCCTTGAAGTACCTTGTAACGGGGTTTTACTGTATTAGGTATTTTCCCCATCATGGCAGCTACCTAGAAGTTCAACTGGCAAATCTTTTTATTTGCGGCGCCAATTGGTATGGTCTAATTTCACAATTTTCAAATAATTCTTAGAATAGTTTTGAAAATCTCCATAAAAATTTTTGTTGCTTGAAGAAAATTTAGAACTGGTATCCGAGACGCACTTCGCCATATTGTATACTGCCTTCAATACTAAAAGAAGCTACAGCTCGCATTTCAGCAGGCCGATGATGTCACGGGGATTCAAAATGGAGCACGACAGATTTTACGAAATACGTATATAAACGCAGCTTTTATATATTTAGAGAGATTTTTGCCAATTTTTAGTATTATTACATTAATTTATTTTCTCTCTAGATTATTTAGAAAAAAATTAATTTTCCAGTGGTACTTGTACTTTAATGTTTATAATAAATGTCTATATACATAAAGTAAGGTTATTCATTTTTAGTTGTCCAAAATAGAGTTCAGCAATGTATTTAATATGTGATAAAGATGTCTGAGCAATCGCCGAAATATATACAGGGTGTCCCATG
>JAHWFO010001918.1:686-15187 GCA_023313115.1 Rhysida immarginata
GGATAGTTATAAAAAGTGATAAATAAATAAATAAATAAATAAATAAATAAATAAATAAACAAGCAAACATCAGTATTATTTCTTTTTTAATAAAATCTTTGCGGAGATGTAATAGAAATTATGCTAAAACAAACAAGAGAATAGAATTTGTAGGGAGTGCAGATGCTCAAGCTTTTGCAGAAAAGGTGAAGGTACTTTCCCTGATGAGCTGGAGAAAATTTATATTTCATATGGGTTTTGTAATGTATAACTTCCTTTAGAGAAGTTATAGATAATGTTTATCTAAACAAAACAGGAAATTATAAAGATCTCAATTGAATATGTGAGAGGGCAATCCTTGCTGCTAAAACTGATACTGTCCATATAAACAATCACATTCAGGACATGATTTCACGGTCTGTAACTGAATACACCTCTTATTGAAACTGTTACATGTTGATGAGACATTAAACAGAGTTCCTCAACACTCTCAATCCATCTCTGAAGTATTTTGTAATACAGGCAAAATTAATTCAGTACTCAAAGCCTTTCTTTGATATCCTAAAATGTTAAGGATGGAATATCGAATTTTCCTGGGCAAACCCAACTGGACACAAAATTACAGTGCGAGGATTTTAAAGGATTCTTTTCGTTTTTCCAAAGTGAATATATACTTTATTAAGGATTTTTCCTGTGTTCTTATTTATATTCAAATTCAGATATTGCAAAACTTCATCAAACAAACGGATCGAGCAACGCAGGGCATATAAGCTAGTTAATAATCAAACTACTGTATAAATAAAGGTTGGTTGGTTTGGTTTATTTGGTATTAACGTCCTTTTCAACTGCCATGGTCATTTCAGGACGGCGTTATAGGGGCCGCAAATTTTGCCTCGCAAGGGTTCTTTAACGTGCAGCCGGCAAACGACTACACGGGACCAACGGCTTTACTTCCCTTCCGAAGGAAGTGCGTGATCTCAGGATTTCCCCCTGAAAAATCCTCGTCGTCCTCGGCCGGGATAGAACCCGCGTACTCGGGCATCAGATATAAATAAAGGAGAACATGTGAGTTCGTCACGGAAACAGTTTTGCATTGTTGTTGCACGTTTAAGCATTATTGGCGCTGCTTGAAGCACACCCCGGAACTGAAAGTCACCTGACCATTGTTGTCTGAGCAATAATTTTTATCAAACTATAAATAAAGGAGAACATGTGAGTGAATTAAATTTGAAACTAATTACCGCGCAAACTGCGCGCTGATAAAATCTTGTAAATAATAATAAATGCCATCAAACAATGATGATGAAAACAATGTATACTTAACCTTGGCAACATAGTGATCACGCTTACTACGTTATAAAAGTGCAATTAAACAATGCTGATACAAACAATGTATACGTAACCTTGGCAACATAGCGATGACATTAGCCAATTATAATATAGATATTACTCAATATATCTTCCCATTGAAAATTGCTAGGCGGGAAAATAGAGGTACCATTTGCGCACGTGCCAATGAACCGATTTAGATAATATTTGTAACTTCTTCTTGCCATGAACCATATTCATCGACTGATGAAAACAGATTTTGAAAATCTTTCATAGCCTCGGACGAGTTTGAGTTACAGACAGACAGGCAGACGGACAGACAGACAGACAGACACGTTTCCCCACACTGATAGCATAAAGCACCTTTCGGTACTTAATAATGAATTTAAATTGTAAATTGTTGGAATTGGTGTGGAACTGTATTTAAAATAACCTTAGGAATGTCCCTTGTTATATGCTGAAAAGCATATATTGGTTTCGCTCTGTTTGTGTGTCTGTCTGTCTCTGTCTGTCTGTCTGTCCGTCCGTCTGTATGTCCGACGATTACTCGAGAACGCTTTAACTTTAAATTCTGCTTTCGCTCTTCGATAGAGACACTTCCTGAGCTCACCTGATTAGTATGTGATTGAAATCGGTCTAACAGTCACGTGACTATTGACACCCAAATCTCCCCATTAAATTTTTTTATTGGCAGTATACGGCATGTAATATATCATTCGAACGAGAATGATGAGCACAAGATGAATATGTCATTCTTTTCGATTTTCGAAATGCTACGTCCGAGAAAATGACCCCCAAAAAGTACTTCAATGATCCCTTATTATGAGCTTTAGCTAAAGCTATATATAAGAATACAAGCTTAATCAGTACCTTTATGTGCACGGCCAGCCATCGTTTGCACGAAAACATGAAAATGGAAGAACTTAACTGCGATATATCAACTTTTGATGAGCTCTCGTGGACCCCTTCAAGCACGTGCACTAATGATAAGAATATGAACTTAGGGCATGTAATATATCAATCGAATCTTACTTCAAAGACATCTGTAATTCTAAAATCATACAAAAGATCATCGGGGTTGTAAGCGCAATCATGTAGGCCGCCAGGTGCGCTGCGATAGCAGCGAGTGACACATTCAGTCACATTTTAGCATTGTCCTACTGACGAGTCATAAGTGATTATAATGTTACTTTTTGTTTATCATTTAAGCATTGTTGATGGCAGCTTGGAGCACGTGCCTGTTATGAAGATTTCTTGATGCACGTGCTCATTTCATTTTAAAATTCAGTGCTATTAGGCCTATTGTTAAATGTGTTGATTAATGTTAGGGCGATTGTTAAAAATGGCTAAATAATGTTAGGCCTATTGTTAAAATGGCTAATTAATGTTACGTCTATAGTTAAAAATGGCTAATTGATGTTAGACCTATAGTTAAAAATGGCTAATTAATGTTAGGCCTGTAGTCAAAAATGGCTAATTAATGTTAGGCCTATAGTTAAAAATGGCTAATTAATGTTAGGCCTACAGTTAAAATGACTATATAATGTTAGGCCTATTGTGAAAAATGGCTATTAATCTTAGGCCTATTGTTAAAAATGGCTAATTAATGTTAGGCCTATTGTTAAAAATGGCTAATTAATGTTAGGCCTAAGTTAAAATGACTATATAATGTTAGGCCTATTGTGAAAAATGGCTAATTAATGTTAGGCCTATAGCTAAAAATGGTTAATTAATGTTAGGCCTATGGTTAAAAATGGCTAATTAATGTTTGGTCCAGTAGTTAAAAATGACTAAACAACGTTAGGACTATTGTTATCAGTAGGTAATTAATATTAGGCCTATTATGTAGTATAGTCCAAAGCTAATTACTGTTCAGCCTAATGTTAACAATAGGTAATTGCTATTAGGCAATTGTTAAAAATAGCTAATTGATGTTAGGCCTATTATCAACAAATAATTACTGTTATGAATTCTTAGCGACTGTTGTAATCTTATAACATGTTGTGTACGGCCTGTGTAGCTCTTAATGTAAAGAACGGGAGAAGCTATGACAAACGTACAATTACTTAATAATAGATAACATACAAATTATTTGGAGTTTGCAATTTTTTACGTCCTGACCTGCCCACTGTGTACAGCTAGCCTATCTCAAATATTCATGTTAATACTCTTATAACTGTTGTGCCCCTGCATCGTTGTACGAGACAAGGAATTTGCATTGATTTGTGTTTTAACGTGAACGTGAAGCAATAAAACAGATATGAATCAAAGGTATTTCCATTGTTTATTTAAACCAGCTGCAAGTAAAAGTGAAATATTCAAATTTAAAATTACATCTGCGTCACAGGTAAAATAGCAGATGCTTACAAGATTGTTTCCCGACAATGCTTTGCATCAATGATTTTTCTCTCCTAATATTTATGATAACTTTTGATTAAGAAAGGATGAATGGCTCTAGCAGTGGAAAGAACATAGGCGCAGTAGTTTAAAACATTTAGGCCTCATTCACACTGGCGCGGCAACGCGTCCTCCGTCAATGCGTTCGTCCTATTATTCATTGTTAGCATTTGTAGCGCATGCTCACAACAACTGTCAACAATGAATAAGACGACGGACTCATTGACGGAGAACGCGTTGCCGCGCCAGTGTGAATGAATAAGACGTGCGAGCATTTCATTTCTCATTTCGCGCGTTTTTGGAAAGATTCGTGTGAACGCTGCAATCGAATACGTAAATTTACATGCAGTTTTCGCCATTGCTATATGTAAGATATTACTGTAATATTAAACAACAATAAATAATAAATTTTTATATTCTTCTTTTCAGCATATTTGAAAATCGTTTTACGAGTTATATTCTTGTTAATTCAAGGTAATATAATTTTGTTTAATTTTCAAAAAATGTTTTTTAATTTTTTTTTTTTTTTTAATTTTTTAATTCAAGTTGAGGTGAATTTTTATTATTGAATTTAACATCAATCATCTTATCCTATCCTTAGTATTTTGTAAGCTAAATTTTGTGAGCCTACATGCTTTTATAAATTCATTTTTCTTTTATACTTTCCATTCAAAAAAGCTCTTCTGCAACACTAAATGGTTCGTTTTCATTCATTTTAGAACATATGTGTGTTTTACTTAATTAAAAACTGACTCAAAATAAAAAAGGAGACAGGTAAACGAGACAAACTAGTAGAAACATACAGGAAAAATAAGCGTCTGCTCATATTGCCATTTTCCGGCCGTTGTAGGGAGCCACTAGCAAATAAGCATCTGCTCAAAACCATCGCATACAATGGAAAACCCTAGGAGTGTCCTTTCTGTGTTTCTTATTTTGTGGTCACGTGGAGTATTGCTAGGGCAGGTTTTAAAATAGACAGTACCCGAACAGGGAGCTAAAAACATTGAGTTATGCCATCGAAAATTGACAGGTATGGGAGTGTTACATACCAGCCCATTCTGACATCAGATTTAGCTATTCCGAAATTATGAAAGCATGCAAGAAGCAAGGCTTCGTAGTTTCCAAGAAAAAGATATCAAGTGTACTAAATAACATTGGCAAAATATTTCTAAGCTAAAAGGCAGGCCAATCTCTCGTAACCGGATGTAACCCATCAACACAAGGCGCCATTACACAGAAGGTACGGGCATCTGTGTGCACGGTAAACACAATTATCAACCGTGATTTACAACTGGAGAAGCGACACAAGGGACATCTGTGCCCACGTTCATAAGTTGTTGTGTGTCATGTTCAAGAACGGACCAACTGTCGTAAATTGTATGAACGATATCTGTCGG
This sequence comes from Rhysida immarginata, assembly GCA_023313115.1. Classification (NCBI taxonomy): domain Eukaryota; kingdom Metazoa; phylum Arthropoda; class Chilopoda; order Scolopendromorpha; family Scolopendridae; genus Rhysida; species Rhysida immarginata. Next base: position 5,789 of record JAHWFO010001918.1, read on the forward strand.
ATGAAAAGTGGAAATACCTGGTCACACTACATGAGGCGTATGTTTATTTAAGCAACAAGAGCCAAGCCATTTTTTATCCCCCAAAGGGTTCTAAGGTCTTCCAGAAAATGGTATCGTCGAAGATATGCAAAGAAACATTTCCAAAAGGTTTCATGATCGTGGCGGTATACAGCTACGACGACAAGTTAACTTTACACAGAGTTGAGTCAAAGGCCATATACTATCAGACTAACGTTCTAATCCATGTATTTACCCGTGACATCCCCGGTTTGTACGGTACATAGTTAAACAAGGTATGGCTGCACCAAGACAAGGCGTCGAGTCACACAGTTACGTCAACTCGCCTTTCCTAGAACGCAAGCAGGAAGATACCGAATCTGCTCCATTCCATTAGCGACATACCCGTCAAGTCGTCGGACGCATCGCCTATGGCTTTTGGCCTACTTAAATGGGCCCTCGGAAAGAGGCGACCGCGAATAGTGGAGGGTCTTTGGAAAGCGTGTCAACAGGAGCGGTTACGAATTGATCTTGGCGTTCTGCGCTCCTGCGAGGCATGGCTACCAGATTGAACGCACTTGGTGGTGGGGAAAAGGGTTTTTCCATTTTTTCTGCCCCTCTGTAGCTTGTTACCTTATATCCCTAACAACCCTCTGTATTCTTGTGCTCACTTTAAGGCTAAATTGAAAGAGTATGTTTTATCAAAATTTTAAGTATTTTGTGCTGATATTGCTTGTCATTTTATATATTGCTTTTATGTTTTGACGTAATAACTGGTATAATAGGTCAAGAATAAATAATAATATCCATCAACATTGAATTTCTGGTATCCCCAAATAGCAGTTTGCCTGTTGCATATCAAAAAAATTAAAAAGCTTCTACATAAGTAAACGTTTTGCTTAAGGACAAAAATTGCGTTATGAAATCGACGACATATACCACGATAATCTATTTCTACAGGAGAAGAAGTTATTTACAAACATCTTAAGTGCTCATGATATTAAGTATTTTAACATTTTAGCTGATGCTTTTACTGTGAATTCGATGGAGTTTGCCTTCTGTTAATATTCGAAGCATTCTTATGTGTTTTAAATGTATATTTTACGAATGGATTTATAAAATGTATTTATCTACGCTACAGTGCTATTATCATTTCCTATTGTATTCAAGCCACCATCAAAAGACTTTCATATATTAGTTCAGTTTACGTTTTATAATGACTTTTAAAATTCTTATCGAATATGCTTCGAGAACAATAGGTCTTACGTATAATTTATATGTAATTACTTTCCATCGCTAACATTCCACGAAAGTTTAACAGTTTTAATGATAAGATACTCCTGGAAAAAATCTTAACTCCTCACATACACAAGAAAAATATGAAAATGACTAAAAATTTTATTTAAATATTTTTTTTCCTTTAATTTTTAATTTACAATATTTTTAAAACAATCTTTCTAATCATTAAATGCAAACAGAATATATTCGCATAGTGTGATCGTTCATAGGAAAACTATTAGATGTATGTAATTAATTAATTTAAGAAATGAAAATTCAATGAAAGTTCAGTATTTCAAATAAAGTAGCTTAAGATTTGGTCAAAATAATAAGACTAATTTCATAGATAGGTTTTAAGTTCTTTCAAGATTCTTGCTTTTTGTTGTTACACGATGGCGACACTGCCTCTAGTTAGGATTTGGTGAGTAGCATCGTTTACATCGTCAATAGGCAGGAAATTGAAAGCCATTTCTAGAAACGAACAGTTCGTTTAGACGAAACTATAGCCGAGTTCATCGAACGAATTAAATTTTAATTAACTTCACAGTTATTAAAGAAACTTAGGATATTTGATTCATTGATTTCTCAATATTTATTTATTTATTTATTTATTTATTTATTTATTTATTTATGAAAAGAAAACTTTTACAATAACCCTGTCCAGAGCCGGTATGGCCTCTAGGCCGACAAGTGCGGTCTCCGGAGGGTAAAAAATAAAAAAAAAAATAGTAGTTTATAAATTATCTGGAATTTTGTAATAATTAATATTAATAGATTATATTATGTAAAATTTATGTTATTATTAGAGTTTGAATAGAGAATTTAATATGTTAGTCGAGTAAGGGCATTAAGGGTTAATTGAGTTTAAGAATGATTTTATGTTTCTTTTAAAGGAAGTTGGGTTTGGGGCTTGCCTTAAATACTCTGGCAAGGTAGCCCACCATTTTGTTCCTGCATGGGAGATGCACTTACTTTGGTAGTGACGCTTGGCGAATGGGCAACGTATAGAGGAGGCAGATCTAGTGGGGTAGGAGTGAAAATCGCGTTGAAACTGTATTATTGGAGGATTAGGAACATATAGATAGCCATTAATTATCTTAAAAATGAATGATAGTAGTTGCTGGATATAAATTTGATATATTGTAAGTATTCGGAAATGTCCAAAGTAATGAGTTACCGAATATAAATTTGGAATTTTTAAAAGTATTCTAAAAAACCTTTTTTGTATGCGGAAGATTCTGGTTAGGTTAGTATTAGAAGTAGAACCCCAAAATTGAACACCATAACATAGTGATGAATGGATAAGCGTATTGTATAGTAACAATAATATTTCTGTAGGGAGATATTGATGTTGTGATATTATACCTAGTCTTTTACTAAGAGTCTTGGATAATTCATTTATATGGTTATTCCAGGAAAGGTCAGGTGATAAATGTAATCCAAGGTATTTAAAAGTAGTAGTAGGAGATAAAAGGACAGAGTTGTAATAAATTAGTAACTTGTGAGGGACAGATTGTTTATTTTTTTGGGCAAAAATCATGTATTTGGTCTTGTTAAGATTTAAAGATAATTGGTTTATTTGGATCCACTTATTTAAAATGGCTAGCGAGTGATTGATAGATTTTTGGATACTTGTAATGGAAGTGTCAGCATAAGAGAGGGTTACATCGTCCGCATAAAGGATAACAAAAGAAGGCATAAGTGTGTATGAAAGGTCATTTATGAAGAGGTTGAAAAGAAGCGGGGATAATATGGAGCCTTGAGGGACACCATGATTACGTACTAAAGTCGAGGAGGATTTATTTCCAATAGTTAATGTATATTGTCGATCAGATAAAAATTCAATTAACCAAGTTAGGGGTGGGCCACGTACGTTATAAAAGTTAGTGAGTTTGTGTATTAGAAGGTGCAGCGGGATGGAATCAAAGGCTTTTGAAAAATCTAGGAATATAGAGACTACATATTTGTTATCTACCATATTTGAAGTAATATATTCAAATAATTCGTAGCAAGCTGTCTCAATACCGTGTTTTGGTGAGAAACCATGTTGCGCGGAAGAAATTAACTTATTATTAAATACATAGTCAGATAATCGGCAAAAGTAAAGTTTTTCAAAAACTTTAGAAAAAACAGGTACAATTGAAATTGGCCTATAATTACCAAAGTCTAACGGATTACCTTTTTTAGAGACTGGGATGATTTTGGCTTGACGAAGACATTTAGGGAAGGTACCGTAAACTATTGAATTATTAAAAATATGAGTAAGGGGGAGGAGTAGACTAGAGGATACAGTTTTTATTATGTCAGCACGAAAACCTAGAGGGTCAGTTGTGGTAGAAGGTTTTAGTTGGCAAAAGATGTTGGCAATTTCTTCTGGGCATGTAGGAGAGATAAAGAATGAAAGGGATGTAGGGGGAGTATTGTAAGGGTAATGCAAATCAAAATTGGATATATTAGGAGCGGGGGGTAATAGAGACTTTAAAAATTCTGTTAAGGAGGAAGAAGTAATATTGGAAGGGTCAGAGAATGGTATAGATGATGATGGTGGGCCACGGATAAGTTGGTTTAATGCTTTCCATTTATGTTTGCAATTTGAGATTTTGAGAAAAAAACGGGAATAGAATTCTTGCTTTGTAGATTTAATGATGTTGCGTGTGAAATTTGAGAACGATTGGAATTTAGTTTTAGTACTTTGGCAAGGGTTACGGCGAAATTTATGATATAGTGCATTCTTATGTGTTATTAGGTTGAATATATAATCATTCATCCAGGGTTTGCGGAAGGGATGACTAGGTTTAGGAGGGGAAGGGAAAACAAAAGGAAAATAGCGATTAAGCCCCAAGGTAATGTGAGTCAGAAATTTTTCCATTAAAATATTAGTATCTACATCATTATTGAAGATACCTAGCCAGTCAGTTAGCTCTAGATAGGAATGAAAAATTGCTAATCTAGGAAAAGTAACTAATCTGTGTTTACTGACAGGAGAAGACGGATTAGGAATTGAAACAGGGACAGAGAGATAAAAAATTGGGAAATGATCTGATATAGCTAGGTCAATGGACCCACCGAGGCTATTATCAGAGAAGGTTGTGAAACATTGATCAATGGCTGAGTATGTTTTGTAGGCAGTGGAATAATGGGAAAAAGAGGGAATTACTTGAGTAAGCCCAGAGCAATGCATTAGATCTAAAAAATTATCTAGACTAGGGGATGATTTTGAAAAATCTATATTAAAATCACCCATAATAAATAATTTCTTATTTGTTGAACAGAGGTCTAATAACATAGAAGAAATATAATTTAAAAAAATTGAAAATTCACGGAATAATTATTAATTATAAGATTTAAGCTGATTTGCCCTCATTTGCTTCTTGTAAAATTAAATTATACCAGAGAGCAATAATGGGTTGATTATACCAATAAGTTAAAAAGAGTTTATGAAGTTAATATCAATAAACTTTCGAAATAGATAAGTTAAAATTAAGAATTGTATTTCACTTGTCCCATTTTAACGGGTAAAGCTATTTTATTTAATTAAAACGATAATAAAGTTATGAAGGACATCATCCGTCGCTAGCCCCTAGCAGCAATTTATAAGCAATCTTATTGGATTTATAGTACGATAATTTGTATGAAGCATAGGTGTTTACAACAGGATGTGATCCATTTATAAGAGAAACCCAAAAATTATAGAATTGTATTATTACAACAATATTTAAACATCTATTTTAATAAAATTATTCTTAAATTCATTAATTATTTATATAAATAAATAAATAAATAAATAAATAAATAAATAAATAATAACAATAAGTTACAGTTCTCGTCACGAGATGCCTCTGAGACGCAAATTGTCACGCAAGATGATTATTATTACTTTCTTATACATAGTATAAGGAAGTATTGTAATCACGAAAAATTTCGACCTCCAGATTTTCACTGATCTTCGCGTTTTAGGGTCCCTAGATTACGGAAAAGTGATTTCTGGAAAATGTCTGTGTCTGTGTGTCAGTCTGTGTGTGCGTGTGTGTGTCCACGATAGCGTCCAAACGGCTTAAGCTATCGAGACCAAACTTTAAACTTAAGATTATAATCTTCCTCTGGAGGTCTGATTAGTTTCCCAGTGGAATCGGTGAACCGGAAATATCAGTTTACTCCAGCGCCAAAATATAAATTTTGAAATATCTCGTTAACCCTTTTGCTGCGTAAAGCGGATATATCCACACAAAATTACATTATCTCTACCTGCGGAAATCTGATTCATCTCACAGGGATTAAAAATCTTCTTGTTATGCTGCTAAAAGTGGGTAAGTCCATCTTCTCAAGAATGAAAATAAAATTTAATTACGCAGCGAAAGGGTTAAACATTGCGTTTATGAAAATTTTGTATGGGGTAAAAAGTGTTCCAATTTCAATTATAAACAACTTTTTTTAAGAAAATTTTTCAAAATTCCAACCGGAAGTACCAGTGTTACTCTTGCCAAAATCCAGTTTTTTGCGAAATAAGGTGGTATAGGCGAACTAAGATGGTATAGGCAAATTTGGAATCTATACCAAAGTGTTTAGAAGCTAATTTGAAGTAACTTTTATTCACAAACTTTTTTAAAATTTCTATCGGAAGTAGATTTTTTAGATAGTTGTTTAATTTTTTTCTGAATTTGGACCAGGTCATTTATGTATAAGAAAGTCGGGTGGTGACCACGCCTCATTATTTTTTATTTAAGGATGGATGGCTGTTTAAAGGCCTCGGATAAAAAAAATATAATCATACATGAGGAGAACAGACTTATGTATAAAGCGATTCATATTTATAGAAAAAGTCTACGAACTATCACCAGGGGTATATGAAGAGTGGTATCAAATACTTAGATTCATAAATTCTTTCTATCACATGTTTAGATTTTTATAATCTTAAAACAGAATCCAAATAATCTTTGTCTTATGGTTTATACTTTGTTTAAAATATTCACGTATAATTAAAATCGCGCACTGAATCTACATGTTTTGACTGCCCATTATAATCGGATTTATATGAACGCCAATACAAAATTAATAACCATAATTAATGTTAAATTATTTAATTTCCATCTATGAGCCTCCCCCCCTGTTATTTAGAGCGTTAATTATTTTAATCTAAGTTATTTTTCATTAAATATTTATCTTATATCTGACAGATAACAAATATAATATCGCTTCCACCTTTAGAGTAAATAATTACCAAGAATGAATGATTAGTAAATAATTAATTATTTATAAAAGTGGAAAGGAAATGTGTAATGAAAATAATTATTCTCTTAATGAACGAACCGGAATGAACGATATTCATTGATAATCTCATTATTAAAATAAAGTTCTATTTATATTGATTAAATAGTAAAGTTTGTTAATTACACTTTCAAAATGCTGTTAAACGAGGTGCAATTGTGTATTGGGCTAAGTTTATGGAACAGTTTTGAATTGTTTATGTACTTTCGACGTAAATTAAGTTGATGTCCAAATGAACTAACTATTCTCCTTTAACTGTTTTACAGGTGTTCAGGTTTGCAGAGCAAAACCGAAGAAAGTCATGTTCGTCATTGCATGCTTTATGAATTTCACAATGGGAATAATGCAACCGTGGTCACTATAACATTTGCACAGTTTATACGAATGCATTAGATGTCCGCAATTGCCAGCGCGAGTTCGCCAAATTCCGGTCGGGTAATTTTGACCTTTCTGATTCCGCTCGTGAGTTATTCCACATCAAATCGCAGTAAATCGGATAATTGACCTTAGGGTCTCCGATTTTTCTCAAACTCTATTTGTATATTCTAGTGGAGAAAATATAAGGCATGCATAGTTTCGTTTGCCAGATAAAAATATACTAGCTGATAACCCGGCGTTGCCCGGGACTTTATTTATCCTCTTGTTGGATAACCTGATTTCCATCTTCACCACCGGAGAATATCACTGGATTCTTTAGACCCATCTTTCCTTGGAATTTCCTTTGCCCTTGATGTAGCAGCTTTAAACGAAGCTCCCGTTGTTCAGATATTGCTGACGCCCGAGTAGCATTTAGTCTTTTACCTGCAGAGTTTCTCTGAACTATACTCGTAATCTTCTTCTCTATACATATAAAGCGCAATGTATTTATCCGTTTTTAAAAGGCAACTTGGAAGTTAAGTTATAGAGTTGAAATTTAGCACGCAACTGTGGAATATTACCGCAATAATGGAAAAAATCCAAAACTGGAGCTAAGTCTCTCAAAAAAGATTGAAAGTAATAATCCATATATATGAAATAGACTCGATTTATGTTTGTTTGCTTGCTTGTGTGAACAATTAGCCCGTCGTGTTTCTTTCAATAATCGGCTTGTCGTGTTTGTATGTTGCGTCGACAATGGTTGACGAAAATAATACATGCCGTAGCCAACACCTCCTAGGGTGCGTTCACTTATCGTTTGGAGTCATGCTCAGAGTCAATGTGATCACGTGATCAGAGTACTAGCGTCATGGCTCAGAGTCAACATAACGACGTAACAATCGAAGACTTTGATCGTTATAATCATTTGTGTGCAGTATTGCCAATTTAGCCTTTTTTCATGCGCTTGTCTTTTGTTGCACATTTTTAATATAAATTAAACAATGCACATCAATCATCTACCATTCATTTAAGTCATCAATTCTCTTCAAAAACTCTCATCATTATCCATTGGTGAACTTATTATTTATTCTTATTATTTATTATTTTATCTTCTACATTTATAAATGAGTATAGAATCATTCATTAATAATAAACAACATATTATACTACTTCGTTAATTAATTAATTAATAATGCACAAAATAATGAAAATGAGCTTTGAAATTGGACACATCCCTGCTAAATTGGCAACACTACTTGTGAACGATTCAAGATATTTTTTCCCTTTTCGCAACCTCCGGAGGCATCAGAAAAGCATGAGCAATGCCCATGGTACTTTTGGTTATGGGGAACCTTTAACATTAACTTATTTTTTATTAACAGGAATAAACAATAACATATTTTATATTTTTTTATTTTTTTTTATAAAAACAAAGTTCTGGTCATAATTGTAATTTTAATTTATTATCACAGAGGTTACATCACACAAAAGCGGCTATTGTTAATCGTATTTCTACCAATAATAAGCCCAAAATTTGGCCGTTTGATGGTGATGTAACAATGTATGACATTTCTGTGCGCAGGCCTTCTGTCTAGGTGGTGTTGCCACGGCTCCTAACAAGCGCGCTCGCAAACGTTATCTCATTGTAACAAAATTAATCATCATTGAAGTCGCAACTTTGTTGGCACTCTTCATTGTTGCGTCGTCTTTCTCTTTAAATTTTTTGACTCCGATGACTCCAGCTTGAAAGCAGGAGTTAAGGGAGTTAACCCGAGTCGCACTCCAAGCAAATAAAGAACAAACTCCGTATGACTTCAAGCGTACCCTGATGTTGGACGTCAAGGGAGTTAACTCCGAGCGAATAAAGAAACGGAATGCGAATGACTCAGAGTCACGGGAGTCACTCGGAGTGACTCCAAGTGAATAAGTGAACGCACCCCTAGAAAGAAAGCCAAACAACTGAAACGTCATACATTGTTACATCATCATATTTCGACCATTGTTAACCGTATTTCTACTAATGATAAGCCTTAAATTTGGTCGACTTATGATGTATCAACGAGGCTAACGAGAAAGACAGGCTCCGGCACTGAAAAGTCACCTGACCAAGATAGGTGTATTAACAATGTAACTTTCATTGTTTCCATCCTGTATTTTAACAATCAGTGTTTTTCCTTTGTTGGAAACAATGAAGGTTGGACTGTTAATAGACCTTTCTTGGTCAGGAGACTTTTCAGTGCCGGAGCCTGTATTTCTCGTTAGCCTCGTGTATCAATGTATGACGTTTCAGTTGTTTGGCTTTCTTTCTAGGAGGTGTTGCCGTAGCCGACGAAAAAAATACGCCTCGGCATTGAAAAGTCGCCTGACCATCTTAGTCCAAGCAACAATGTAACCTTTATTATTTCCAACAAACGAAAAGATGCTGATTGCTAAAATCCGAGATGGAAACAATGAAGGTTACATTGTTGCTATGACTTTTCAGGGCCAGGGCGAGGTCAACGA
>JAHWFO010001920.1:2418-13791 GCA_023313115.1 Rhysida immarginata
ATTTTTGATTAAATGACATATCCATGCCATATGTTGCCATAGTTCTAAAGACCAAGTGACTGTCACCCACGCAACAACGACCCCACTGGAACAATTGGGCCTAAACTTCATAGTAATTTAGATCTTCCCTAGAGGAATCTATACTGAATTTCACTCCTTTACGTACCTACATAGATCTTTTGTTCCCTCTGACTTCCACCTTCGTAATTCTGATCCCAAGGTACCAATCAAAACCAAACTAGGTGGACATGCCCATAGTAAACTACATTACGAATTTCAACCTTCTACCTCAAATTATGCCTTCTCAACTAAAAAACCTACCAGTACTGAAAGCTCGCATCAACAGTGCTTTTCAAAAGATTGACAGGGGCATGCTTCACAAGGAGTGGGATGAACTTAATTATAGACTTGATGTCTGGAGAATCACTAGCGAGGCACATAAAGAACACTTATAATATGCCAAAAGAAGAAACTTTCTGAGTTTTTTCCATGTCTGCAAAGTTTGGAGACAATATGTCACAAGATAAGAGGAAAAAGGTTTTATCAAACCAAGCTTTTATAATGTTTTATTTAGTGGCAACAATACAACTTAATTTTGCAACAATAAACAATAGATACATTTACCTCTCGCCATAACGAAATGTCCAATTGTTACAACAATCAATTCGTAGTAATGAGTTAGTACCATTAGAACACGAACCAATGAACCGATTTGAAAATTTTTTTCTTTATCATAAATTGTCATCGATTCTGCATAAGTGTGTCAAATTGCAGCTCCCTAGCTTGTCGGAAAGTTGGTTTAATATTGATTACAAGATTTGACCTAAACAAGCTAACACAGCAAAGTTATTAAAAACATATAAAAATAGAGAAATTATGAGCACTTGAGCAATCGTGCGTCGACAAAGCGATCGTCGCGTGCGCGAGCTCACGTCAACAATACTTAAAACAAGCAGAAAGTAACAGTGTATTCTTTCTTGGTGAATCGATTGTTATACGACTTGTTATTGACAAGCGCCACGGCCTATAGATGTCGCCACCATGGCAAGTTAATGGCCGTTGAAAGGGTGATCAACAAACTTTCATTTCATTCTCACGTGTTTCTTCACGTGCTTTTTCATTTTAGTCGCAGGCTCCACTCAATTGTTGTTCACCCTTCTAGATGGCGAAGTAATTCCGCTGGATGTCGTCTCGCAGCTTGGCGCTTATCAATTATCTTGGTATTCTTTACAGTCACTGCTTTAGCACGTGAATTCGACTTGAAAGGTCTCACGAAAAATTCTGCAAATATGATACAGCCGAGCTAAGACCTTGATGGTCATATTTCTGAAAACAAAACTTAAGAAAGCTAATCAGTTTTCAAGTTATCGCGCAAACGCCTGCCGGCCGACTGGATGAACATACAGACCAAGCGTGTATTCTTATAAGTAGTTTTCTGCTAAAGCTCCTATTAAAGTAACATGGCACACAAAGAAATTTAAACAAGTGAAGAAAAACATTTTTTCAAAAAACAGCGCTTATGTCAAAATTAGGTACACATAGCGCCATCTCTTGAGCAAACAAACAAACATAAGCCAATTCTATTTCATATTAATTCCCCCCCCCCCCCCTCCTTTGGATTTTTTTGAAAATTTTTTTTAGATTCATGGATTGTCACCGACTTTACATGTGTGTACTTTTTTTTTAGATTTCAGCAAGATCGGACTAGTGGAAGGGGTTGAAATATTGATCACAAGATTTCATCCACCAAACATAACCCAAATGGCGAAAGTTATATAAGCGTTGTAAAAATGACAACATTTAAAGTTAAGCTGATACAGGGTGATTCTAAAATGGTGAATCAAAAGTACCTAGCGTTGTTCTATGGGGCAAAATGAACATAAAATTCCTCTTGCAAAATGTCGAAATCTCAAACCTTTACCCCTAAACACTCCCCGAAGTTTCGCATTATCCCAAGAAATGAGCAGGCTGAGTCAAGTTCTTGACAATGTGGCCGAGGACCCTTCGACGAGGACTCACACAGTAGCTCGTGGGTTAGGCGTGTCTCAGGGAACGGTATGGAGGATTCTGCAATCACTGCTAACTGGGGATTACCCAGCACAAAGAGCACATTTTGTGAAGGAATACGGCGCGTTATTTTCTATAAACGTGATGAATCAGCAAATGGCGGATCAGTCATGCCGGTTCCTAAAATAATGGAATTAATGGCTAATAGAGTATACAAATAAACGTGTGAAGATATCCACAAACGAATACGTCTTTGAGATTTCATTCCAAACTTACGAAGGCCATTTCAGTTTTTGTGTCACGTGTTAATGAGACAGAATGAGCTGGGAGATCTTATTAAATTGGGAAACAATTTAATTAATTGAGAAGTATATTACAAAGTAAGTTTTAATTGGTAATTAACAGGTGAGTTAAATAATGCTTTCTTCAATAACAAGGCGAAATTGTCCGCAGTTGCCTTCCTGACAATCGTCTGGACTCTATCAGCTCATGCGGTTGCGGATGTAACGAAGTCATCGTAAGACAGGTCGAACCTGCTGGTGGAGTGAAGTCAAAAGCATTAGACAATAAGAGAAGTTAATTTGAAAGCACTATTCAATGATTTGAATTCCACTTACCACACTTCAAATAAATTCATTCACCTGCTAGCATTTTCGTAGGAGAAACGGCCGACTCTGGCGCTGCACCTGAACCACATGCGGGCCCGCTCACGTGGACGCACGGTGCTAAATGCAGGGACGACGTGCCTGCTACTTTGATGACGGTACAAATTGGCATTGGCGGGACGTAACCTCCATTCAGTCGGTCGAGAGTTACTGATTGTGTCTCTGAAGCAACTACATCCAATCCGTTCAACTGGGTCGACTCGAGCTTGGCTTCCTTGATTTATTTGGTAGGAGATTCCTTCCGGTAAAGTCTGCGGTGTCAGTAGGTTTCTCGCATCGCTTGCCTCGTCCCCGGTGAACAAGCGTCCTCGGAAACGTCCCCGGAAATTAATATATTCCCAGTAACATCCCTGAAAATGTATATATTCCCAGAATTTATTAATTTAATTATTGTTCAGTACTTGTTCTAAGAAAATGATGACTAATCTTTCACAATTATAAAAATTTTCATAATTAACTACTCAACATTTTACAACTTTTCTTTTGTATCTTAAAAAGAAACGCATTTATTGATAGTTTAGGGTGACCATAAATTATCTTTAGAATATAGACTTTAATAAGTAAAACACTATACAAGGTAACAGAAACGATTTTCAGCATGTAACAAGTAAACTCATAAAGTTTTTTCCCCTCATTCATAAACCTCAATGTGTGCACCTCTGAGGATTGAGAATGCGTGTCTTCAAATCTACTAGGTTCTAACCTTGGTTTGGTACTCCTGGTCCTTCAGTAAACCCCTAGGAAGAAGTCCAGTGGTGTGATGTCAGGTGATCGAGGCGGCCACCGAATCGGACCTTGGTTCCGTTGCACTTGGATATCTGACTTACTTGTTAGTCTCTATGGATCAGGCAACGCGCTGAGCTTTCTCCTGGGGGGGAGGTTCCACATTTCTCGTCAATACTGCTTCACCTAAAACAAAAAAAAATGTTCTGAGTTTACTTGTCACATGCTTTCAGCGTGTAGAATTGTAGTTGTAAAGATAATTTTTATTTTTTTCTATTTTTTATTTTATTAATATAATTCAGGGCCTGTATGGCCAGAGGCCGATGAGTTGGGTCCCTGGATGAACCTGGATTAACGACTGCTATATGATTTACGGACACCCTGTATTTTAACACGTTATTTTCAAATATGCTATCAAAATTTTTCTAGCACATGTAAATTTCTTGTTTTTCAATAAAATATTTTTAACTTGTTCAGTTTGGAGCCAGATAAATTTCCTGACGAGCCCAAATTTAACATAAACCTTTAACATTGCAGCTTCTACGTACACTACATGATCAAAGGAGTTGTGACACCTGTTGCTCTACCGTAAAGCCGCAAAAAGCTTCAATCAGTAAGTGTGTAGGACCACCTCGAGCTGCTATCACTGCCTCCACCCTATAAGGCATACTGTCCACACGTTTACGGTTTGTGTCCACAGGTATTGACCTCCATTCCTCGAGGATTGTCGTGGTCAGTTCCTGGACAGATGTAGGGCGAACAATCCTGGATCTCACACGTCGTTCCAATTCGTCCCAAAGATGTTTGATGGAGTTGAGATCAGGACTCTGGGCGGGCCAATCCAGTTCTTCGACCCACAACTCGTCAAACCAGAAAGGTGACATCAAATAATCTGACCTCGTACGAACTCCGAGAGATCCTTCTGTCGTGGCATATTGATAATATGTCATTTGTTCTACAATTCAACTGTGCTTGAAATGGATCATCCATTAAAAAAATTATTTAAATTTTGTTGTTAACTTTAAATGAGTTTTTTTCATGAAATGATCCATTTCCAGGTGTTCACAGGGGTGTCCCAACTCCTTTGATCATGTAGTGTATAACTTGGAAACGTGATGTGATAGAAAAAATCTAAAGGTAGATTCGAATTCTACATACAAATTACTCAAAGACCACTATGTGTGTCGAATATACTCTGTCCAGCGAGAGTTTGCTCCTGATGTAAACAACCAATGTTGCATATCCCTCCGCAAGCTCCTGTGATTGGAGGAATCGAATCAGCTTTTCCCTGACCCCCGTGTCAATCCCTATCTTTCTATCTGTTAATCCAATAATCCCTTATATCTCTCAAGAGATACAGTGGGGTTGATTACTATTTCATTTTAATAGTTTACTCCATAATCAAATTCTATAAAATTTGAAATCCCAACAATAATAATTAAATATAAAAAATAATCTGTCTTTCTTCTTCTATCTATCTATATATATAAAGAAGGATGTTTGTGGGTGGGTGGGTCTGTCTGTCTGTACGTTTTTTATACAAATCTACAGTTTTATTCCGATCTTGATAAAATTTCGCATACATGACCTTCAAAGCATGAGGAAGGTCACTGTCTACCTCAGATTTCGGAAAAATAATAAATATCGATAAAAAAATCGATATTCATGGTTATGGCAAGGCATATTAATGAGAAATATCGCATGACCAACAATGCAAGGCAAAGTTTGTGCAACAATAGGTATCAACAATGGTATCAACACGCAATTCACAAACACTCTGCATGAACCAACAATCAATATCTCATGACTAACAATGAAAGGAAAAGTTTGTGCAAGTGTAATTATCCCGGGCAACGCCGGGTACCTCTTCTAGTTCTCTATATATAAAGAAGGATGTTTATTTGTTTGTTTCTTATGCAAATCTACAGTTTTATTCCGATCTTGATGAAATTTTGCATACTTGACCTTTAAACCATGAGGAAGGTCACTGTCTACCTCAGATTTCGGAAAAATAATAATTATCGATAAAAAAATCAATATTCATTGTTATGGAAGGGCATATTAATTAGAAATATCTCATGACCAACAATGCAAGGCAAAGTTTGTGCAACAATAGGCCCGTCGTGTTCGCATCAACAATGGTCTCAATGCGCAATTCACCAATAACAATGAGCACAAAATTATTCAAAGAATTATAACAATGAACATAAAATGATGATGCAATGACAGAACATTCGTTTCCAAGAATTATTAACGATGAACAGGAAATGGATATAATAGACGATATAGATAGGGCAGTCTCTCTCGATGAGGCAAAGGAGGTACACGTGTCTTCCTTCAGCTCCCTAACAAGCGTTCAGACGATTGGGAAAAGTGTGTGTGTTTCTTTGTGTATGTGTGTGGTTTACCTACAAGCGTAATTATCCCGGGCAACGCCGGGTCCTCTGCTAGTTATATATATAAAAAAGGATGTTTGTTTGTGGGTTTGTGGGTTTGTTACTTACTTACTTACTTACTTACTTTTCAAACACGCTTATCCGTTAGGGTCGCGGGGGCAGCAGCCCTATGGAGGATCTCCAGCCATTAGGCGCATGTCCTCCCTGTAATATCCAAGCGACTCGAACACAGATTCTCCATGTAGTCTAGCCACCTGGTTCTAGGCCGACCCCTTGGTCTCTTACCCACCGGCTTGGAATATAACAACTGCCTAGGAAGACCAGTTTGCGGCATCCGTATCACGTGGCCATACCAGCGCAACTGAGATCTCTCAATGCGGAGAAGTAGCGGCTCAACACCTAAAGACTCCCTTATTGTGCTGCTGTACACTCTATCTAGTAGGGTAACACCTGCCACACTCTCATTTCGGCCGCTTGTACCCGCGATCGCACTCTTTCGGTCATTACTCAAGCCTCATGACCATAGGTGAGAATGGGGACAAAGATAGATTTGAAGACGGAGAGCTTGGCTTTGTTACCCAGCTCGCGTTTCGTTACCACGGATCGCCACAGTTCACGTCTGACACAGCTTGCTGCACCGATCCAAGCCTCCAATTCTTTCTCCTGCCGTCCATCACTCGTGAATACAATCCCGAGATACTTGATTTTCTCCACCTGTCTCAATGAGGCTTCCCTAACATGGAGAGCGCACTGAGCAGGCTGTCTGGAAAGGACCAGAATCTCAGTCTTAGCCACACTGATCTTCATCCCAGCTTCTTCACATTTGGCTGCAAATCGATCTAGTGCATGCTGAAGGTTCGTGCGAGAAGACCCAAGGAGGACAAGGTCGTCAGCAAAGAGCAACCTCTCCACCAGGCAGTCGCCCACACAAACACGCTCATCGCCTCGGCTGCCCCTGTCTATTCAGTTCATAAAGATACTGAACAAGAGGGGCGACAGTACGCACCCTTGGCGGAGTCCAACACCCACGGTGAACGGTCTTGACTTAATGCCATTTATCCGGACACGCATCTCAGAGCTTTCGTATACAGAGACATGATAGCAACCAGTAATTGCCCATCCACTCCATACTCTTGCAACACTTGCCAGAGCTTCTCCCGAGGAACTCTGTCATATGCTTTTTTGAGGTCCACAAAGCAAGCGTAGACTTCTTTTGCATACTCCCAGGATTTCTCAAAGATTTGCCTTAGAGCAAAGATGTGATCCGTCTTGCTTCGGCCAGGTCGGAAACCACACTGCTCCCCCGACAGTTTGGAATCGATTATTTCCCGACTTCTCTTCTCCAGACACTTAGCGTACACTTTCCCAGGAATGCTGAGCAAAGAAATGCCTCGATAGTTGTTACAATCTCTCTGATCTCCCTTTTTGAAGATAGGGATCACAATTCCTGTCTGCCATTGCTTAGGGGCCTGTCCAGATATCCAAGCAACCTGATACGCACGAGTCAGCCACAGGGTACCATCCTGATTTAAGGCCTTTAACATCTCGGACTGGATTTCATCATCACCTGCAGCTTTGCCAGTCTTCAGGGACATAATTGCCCATCTGACTTCTGTTTCAGTGATACTACCGTGACTATTCTCCGCTCCAAGGTGCACCTCATGTGCCTCAGTTGTTGCTGTCACCAGATTAAGAAGAGATGCAAAGTATTTCTTCCACCTATGCAATACGCTCTCCTCCGTTTCAGAAGCCTCCCATCTGCACTCTTAATAGTTTGTGATGAAAGAGACTTCTTTCCACGGAGGCGGCGTACGGTCTACCAGAACACCTTGTTTGCCGAACCATTGTCTGCCTCCACTTTCTCCCCGAACTTCTCCCAGGCCTTGGCTTTAGCTGTTGATACTGTCTTTGCTGCTGCTTTTCGCGCCTCAGTGTACCGCACTTGACTCGAAGTTGACTTATTTGCACGCTATAGCAAATAGGCTTCCTTCTTTGCCTTGACAGCTTCTTGGACTTCACCATTCCACCATGCAGTCCTCTTCTCACCGCCCTGCGCCACACCCAGCCGCCTACGACCACAGCACAATGCAGCCGAAGTAATCACATCAGTTTTAAACAACTGTCACTCCTCTTCAACAGTACCACGATCACTGGGTAGTTCTTTGAAACTTGAAGATATGTTATCTGCAAGGGTCTTCCTCACAGGTCTATCCTCCAATGCCTCCCATTTGATGCGCCAAGTTTGTCTGAACCTAGTATTTCGCTTGGTTGGCATGGATTCAGAGAACCGCAAAGTGCAGACAACAAGGTGGTGATCAGTTGATAGTTCTGCCCCTCTTCTCACACGAGTATCCAACACTGATCGGAATAAGTCGGCTGAAACGATTGCAAAATCAATCAGTGACTTCTGGTCCATTGCATCCCTGTACCAGGTATACTTATGGACATCCCTGTGCTGGAAGAAGGTGTTTGTGATGGAAAGTCCATTGTTGCAACAGAGATCCTACAAGCACCTCCCATTCGCATTTCAATCGAGGTCACCATTCCTCCCAATCACGCCTTTCCACTTTTGGTCATCAGCCCCTACGTATGCATTGAAGTCGCCCACCAGGATGACAGAATCTGCACTACCTCTCCTGCTAAGGGCAGCATCAACTTCATCTAGAAAAAGTGGGTACTCTGTGACTGCATTCGGAGCATATGCAACGAATAGAGAGAGAGACCGTTTCCCTATCTGAAGCCTTAGGAGACACAGTCTTCCACCTAAGGGGGTCCAATCTGCAACATAATCTGCCAGCCAGGGACTTGTGAGTACCCACACTCCCGCCGGGGCAGTCATGTTAGGGTCGACACCAGAGTAGAAAAGCTTCCACCCTCCTTCTAAGTCCACAGTTCCAGAACCCGGACGTTTCGTGGAGGTAATACCTATGATACCCAGTCGATACCGTTTGGCTTCCTCTACTAATTCTGATTCCTTTCCTGTCATGTAGAATACGTTCCAAGTACCGAATGACAGCACCCGATTCCGTTGTCGCTTTACCCGTTTCTCCTCATGGGTAAAGACATGCGTGCCCCCGACCGTTTCCCCAAGCGCATAGCGAGTGCACTGGTGGGGCTTCTCGAAGGCATTAATCCGAGATAACAGCCGGGAGATTGTCGACTATTTTTCGAACGAGAGCCTCTGCCTAACTCCCGAACGAGGGTGACTTTAATCTGCGCCACACCCGATGCCGTATGAATTCTCTCATTCGTCGACATCATGAGATATATGTTTGTTTGGATACTCTTCGTCTCACTTCTCAACCATAACCTTTCTGGTAAGGGTGACCCTAAAGTAGCAGTGCTACAACCAGCATAGCTCATAGAATCCCTGAAGCACCCAAACCCCTAACCCACGGTAAGGGGGCATCCACTCAGGGGGGTGGGTTTGTTTTTAATACAAATCTACAGTTTTATTCCGACCTTGATGAAATTTTGCATACTTGACCTTCAAGGCATGAGGAAGGTCACTGTCTACCTCAGATTTCGGAAAAATAATAATTATCGATAAAAATCGATATTCATGGTTATGGCAGGGCATATTAATGAGAAATATCTCATGACCTACAATGCAAGGCAATGTTTGTGCAACAATAGGTATCAACAATGGTATCAGCACGCAATTCACAAACACTCTGCATGACCAAAAATGCAAGGAAAAGTTTGTGCAACAATAGTTATCAACAATGATGTCAACACGCAATTCACACTACGCTCGGACCAGCAACAGATATCTCATGACCAACAATGCAAGGCAAAGTTTGTGCAACAATAGGCCCGTCGTGGTCGCATCAACAATGGTATCAACGCGCAATTCATCAATAACAATGAGCACAAAATGATGATGCAATGATAAAGCAATCTTTCCAAGAATTATAACAATGAACATAAAATGATGATGCAATGTAGTTAAGTTTCAATTTGTAACAATGCATAGAATTCCTGTTATTCAGGTTTTTCTTAGAAATTCTTTAAAAATGATGAGTAACTGGAGATAATGAAGAGTTAGCAGACTATCGAGAAAGAGTGGAAAAACGACAGAAGAAGCACTCCTTTAGTTCCGTGCTATATTGAACAAATGGAAAGCAAGTAAATAGAAGAATCGGCGACTGCTAGACTACACAAAGTGATGAATGGCCAAGTTTTGCTTCAACACATCGAGAGAAGAGTGGAAATTGCAACAACGTCATGTGTACATCTGAAGTAAGATTACGTGAGTAAGAAATTATTGGAGAGGTCCATCCATTGTGAGCCTTTAAAATTTTTTTTCTTGAATTTTCATTAAGAATTTTTACTGAATTAATTCTAAGCATTTCCATGTGTTTATTTTTAAGATATTGCAAAATTTAATTTAATTTTTTGAGATTGTTCTGTTCACCTACAAGTATAATTATCCCGGGCAACGCCGGGTACCTTTGCTAGTAAATAATAAAAATTGAAAAAACTCTCTACCCCATCCCCGTAATGCAACTAACCCACCCGAAAAATGTTCTTATTTGCATCATTTTGATTTAATTACATATAAGAAGGGGCGAAATATTAATTCGTTAATTACTATTTGTTTAAAAAGCAACAAGGAAACTTCTTATTCTAAGAAAATTCGATTTATGTTTGCTCGTTTGTCACGAGAGTTCTCCGTGTTTTCAGTTTTCGGGTCTGCTTTTTCTTTATTTTATTAAAAATTGGACAATTTATGTGTAATTCATTCAGTTTTTGTTGTTATAAACATCATAAAATGTTTTAAGTTGAATTTAGAAACTGATTGTTAAAGTTTTAAGTCAGTTTTCCAGTTTTGTTTTGCGAACTACATTTTCCTGTTCGCTCGGGAACACGGAAGTTGCAAGGCTCAATGAAATCTAATATCCCCAGGAGCTTTTGTTTACATCAGGAGCAAACTCTCGCTGGATAGAGTATAGTGCTATGATTTCAATAGGGAGTGCAAGTGTGACGTCAGTCCTTGGAATTCTTCAGTCACGTGACTCTATTTGGTTCCAAACAAGTCTTCTCGCTTCGGGATTTAACATGGTTCCAACGTAGGGATGGAATAAAATCTCTTTGTATAAGCCCAGTGTTTATAACACATTTAAGATGCGAAATTGTTTAGTTCCTCACTGCTCAAGAAGGAGCCAAAACAGCGATTTAGACATCTATCGTTTTCCCAAAGAAAGAAAGATCCGCGAACGATGGCATTCTTTTGCTAAGTGATTAAAAGTGATTAAAAAGCGTTCTAATATTAATGTATAAATTATATAATGGGATTAAATGTCTTAATAATAGTATCAATTATACAAATTAACATAATAATTAAAGAGATGTCATTTTTACTGGCCGCCCGTTTCAACGTTACTAGTACGTATATTGCGTGGTTCCAATGTTTGGAACCAGCGATCCCATTTCCTAGGCTCTCGGCCCGTTCATCGCGCAAATGACGTCAGCTGTGACGTAGTCACTTGCACTCCCTATAGGCCTAGCTTTCGCGGTGAACGAGAATGAAACGACGTATTAAGAAGAGGATTGGTTGATAAGTAGAAAGTGTGTGTGTG
>JAHWFO010001920.1:13891-31549 GCA_023313115.1 Rhysida immarginata
TCGGGTCTATTCAGTCTTGAGTGATAAAAACACTCCTGCCTGTGTGTGTGGGAGTGAGTTCCGAGCCACCTTAAATGTATGGAGTTTCTTCAATATCTCCATCTCAGCAGATGGTGTTAGCATCCAACGTATAGACAAGCTACGATAGATACGAAATAAGTTCAAAAAGTTCCCGAACTTTGCTTCGGGAAAAAGAAGTATGGGACACATCTTATCTTAACCACTTTGGCCATCTATTTATTTGTTGCCAACGTTCATCCATTTTATCGCGAGGCGTGCTGTAGACTTTTATTTGCCACCTTGTTCAGAGATTCCGTCGTATTCCTTTGCAATAAAAAAAAAATCCCACAAACATGACCTTTCCTTTGGAGCGGTCAGCACGGAACTTCTGTGATCCAGAAGGACGAGCTGGGTTTCCTTACGGATGATCTTTGTCAACAAATTCGATATTATATCCTGCGATTTCGCAACGCGATTTCCTCAATTTAACATAGAATTTGACGTTTGCACGCTGCTCAAATTGCGACATATTTGACCGCTAAAAGTCTGGTTGAACTGAATTAAACACGCGCATCACACTATGCGCGTGCAGGGACACGTATTTCAAGCTGGCAGCAATATGTTTGCGCACAAAACTAGAAGGCCTCAAGATTGTAAAACGTTTTATACGAAGGATGTTCAACAATTCGGAAACTTTTTGCAAAAGCCTCGTCTAACCGTCATATGAAGGTTTTTTTGGATTTATCTTATAAATAAAATATTTATTCTTAGTTACGAGATTTTATTGTAATTGTATTCAATATGTCAATATGTTGGCAACGGCTTGGGGTCAGCAGCTACAAAGTCACATGACTTCCGGTTCCCCTGCTAATGGTGTCCCCGGTTACATAAGAAAAAAATTTGGTCACCCTATCTGTTATTCGTTACTTTCTGTTATTCGAATATAGAAGGCGCTGCTATTTTTGAAAAATGGCGGCGAAAGTAGGATCCACCTCACAATTCGTTTTCTATCAACATATTTTGAATATTACACTGTATGATATTTTTCAGTACGTTGGTAGCAAAAAACACTGCTTAGTGGATTTAGAAGCAGTTATGAATGCAAAACATATTTGCTTGTGGCAAAGTAAGTAAAACAATTTATCGCACTTGTTTGTTTGCAATAGTTTCGAAAGAGAAAATGCCTGTTCTTCAAAGTGTTGACTTTGATTTCGTTTAAAAGCTTAAGCTGCTTATTAAGGCAGTCTTGATTTCTTGAAATCATCATAACATCCTGAGCATTTTCATCCATAAAATCATTAAATAATTCAGTGATGCATGGAGTGTTGGTTGATTTAGGCAAATTAATTACTGTATTTTTTGTTTCACCAGCTTCATCTTGATTAATAATGGAATGCAGTTGTTCATTTTGACTGTAAAAAACACATTATAAAAATGATAAGTTAATAAATTAAATTTTCTACTACAATTCTAAGTACACTTCTAGATTCACCTCTAAATGTCCGATTTGTTTTGTGAAGGAAAAAATTGTCAAGTGGTCAGTGTGGCAAGCACCTGCTGGTTTCAACTTTCGTTTTAATGCTGGTATGCTTAAAAAAGTTTAGTATATGAATATGAAAGGGTAGGTTTAAGATGACGATTGTTCCTATTAATAAACGACCTAATTTTTTCCTTATTAATGACCCACAACCAAAACAATGATATCAAAACTAAATGTTATCTAAAATAAATGCTACTGTAACAATGCAACTGACAATAGAACTAATGATTTTACTGTAGAATTTGGTGTATGTACCGTATCGTACGTGAAACAAACTTTTTTTTAAAAAAATACTTGAATATTATTTCATTTTTATTAGTAACATATATTAAAATATGTAAACAATTTTCATCTTTTACCCTACCATTGCTATTTCTGCTTACATGGTGGTGATGGAAACAAATCCTGTTGAGTGAAGTGCTTGCTGCAGACCCATATGGTAACTGTGGCTTTTTTTCCCATTCTAAGTTTTACTTCCCAACTTTTTCTAATGGCTTTATATTTTGGGAAAAAATGTAAACTTACTATATGTAAGATTGTTTTTGATTTGCAGCAATACACACTACTGTATTTGTTATTTTTTCCCTTTATTTCTTTAGCTGCAACAACGTGCTGAGCCATGAATCCTACTACCGTTTATGTAATCCTCCCGCGAATTCTACTTAACTCAGTTCAAGAAAATGCCACAAGGGCGGCGCCACTTAAACTGAAAGTAGCGAATAGGTGTCATCCACCCTTCGAATTGCTGCGCGGCAGGCAGTGATGATTAGCTGTTGCGAGATTCACACGGGTCTGCTTTTCGCCTTTGATTATGTGAAATCAACATGGCTGCCATCGATCTTCGCTTTGCTTGCGCAATAACCGTTTTCCTTTTTATTTATTTTAGAAACGTTCTTAGAAGCTGACTTATTAACATTAAAAATAAAACCTTTCATCGGAGTGGAAGCGTGCTAATCGGAGGGTTCAGCGGCCTTCAGTCAAGACAGCCAGCAAAAGCTACGTAGAGATGGTAGAGATGTTTGTCGTTCCACACAACAGCAACGGGGATGGCTAAATTAGACAGGCAGACAATTTTTATGCAAAACGGAATACGCAGGGTGGAAAATTTATTTCTACAGTAAATTAATGATGCATCGATCATTCCCTCACTCGAAGAAGTTCGCATTGCCGATTGAAGAAGCACAGAGAAAACTTTTGCATCGTCTATCTGTTATTTACGGACATCCCTTTCCCTACACAACTAATACATAACACAGAGGACATTGCTAGAATTGATGCCGTATCCGAATCTGAAACCAAAATTAAAAAAAAAAATAGAAAAAAATTGGCGACGGAACGTTCGACTTCGCAAATACAGTTGACTCGCGATAATCCGACATTTGACAGTCCGACACTACACTCGGATTATCGCGAGTCAACTGTACAGTAACTTTATGCAGTTATTAGACAGTAACTTTGCTTTTAATTAAATCGACCTGGAATGCAGTACTACGTATTCAACTATAGCTTAATTTTTCCAGCGCAACATGGATTCTCCCCAAAACACGGCATAGATACTGCTTGTTATGAACTGTTTGAATACATAACTATGAATATGGCGGATAACAAATTATTAGTTTCTATATTTTTAGATTTCTCAAAGGCCTTTGATTCTATCCCGCTACATCTTTTAATAACCAAACTTACTAATTTATACAACATCCGAGGACCACCTTTAAATTGGTTAATAGATTTCCTATCTGATCGAAAATATACATTAACCATCGGTAATACAACTTCCTCAACTCTAACCCGCAAGGCTCCATATTATCTCCGCTACTATTTAACCTTTTTATAAACGACCTGGCGCTCACACTCAAACCCACTTTTACAATCCTTTATGCCGACGATGTAACCCTTTCTTACTCAGATGTCTCGATTTCAAATCTCCAAAATACTATCAACGGTTCATTATCCAGTTTAAGCAATTGGATACAAATAAATCAGTTATCCCTTAACACTAATAAAACCAAATACATGATCTTTACACAAAGAAACAAACAATTCGACCCACATGAATTGATTATCCACTTTAACTCAAACCCTATATCTAGCATAAATACTTTCAAATACTTAGGATTACACATATCATCCGATCTTTCTTGGAACAATCATATAAATGAACTATCTAAAACTCTCAGTAAAAAAATAGGAATAATTTCCCAACATCAATATCTCCCCTCCGAAATATTATTACTGCTACATAATACGCTAATTCACTCTTCGCTATGCTATGGGATTCAATTCTGGGGCTCAACATCTAATTCCAATTTAACCAGAATCCTCCGCCTTCAAAAAAGATTTCTCAGAATATTATTAAAACTCCCACGCACAAATTCGGTAACTCAGTACTTTAAGCATTTTAGAATATTAACAATCCATCAAATCTATATCCAGCAACTATTATCATTTACATTTAAGATAACAAACAATAACTTAAAAGTAACTAATCCTCTCATATTAGAATTTCAACACGAACTCCACCCTTATTCTACCAGATCTGCCCCTTCAATAAGACGCCCATTCGCCCGACGCAATTGCCAAAGTAATTGCATTTCCCATGCCGGAATAAAATGGTGGGCCATCTTGCCTGAAAATTTACGTGACGCCCGCTCCCCAAACGCCTTTAAAAGAAATTTAAGACTATTCCTTAAATCAATCGATCCAATACCTAACCTTTAACCACCAAACCTAAATCATTCACTTAGCTCAACCACTACCCACCGGAGACCACACTTCTTTACAATTCGTGGATTCACTCAGCTTTATGTTACAGTTTTATCTTTTGGGGTTCTGCAACTGCTTTTGATCTAAAACGTATCCTTAAACTCCAAAAACGGCTTCTGAGAACTTTAACCAACACACCGAAATCTTCCTCATTTCGTACTTATTTCACGAGCTACACATTTTAACAATCAACCAAATATTTAAGCTGCAAATATCTTCTTTTACAGATAAAATTATAAATTTCAATTTAACAAGCACCTTTAACCAATTATTATTTTGTTGTTAGATTTTTGAATGATTATTATGAATTTTTGTATAAGACTCCGCTAATTTAAATTATTACTGTCCTTATAATTTACTTTTGGTTGATGCCTTAAATTTTTATAATTTTAACTAACATATTATTTACTAACTGAAAAATTTGTATTTATTTTGTGTATACTTTTAACTACGGCGCCCGCCAAGAACCAACTCGTCGGTCTTTGACCATACAGGTCTTGATTGGGTGCCTCTGTATTCTAACATTTTAAAATAAATAAATAAATAAATATTATTAATAAAGATTTTTTTTCATTTTTTTTTTACTGTTCAATTTTTCTTAGCGTCGTAGAGAGAGGTTAGTCTATGAGACAATTACGGTGTTATGAGATAAAATGACCAAGGGTGATTCAAAAAGCAATCATGAAATCTTTCCTAGTAATCTTCGTTATTTTACATATTTTTTGGTTGTACTTTTCATAACGGCTCCGCCACCGAAGCCGAAAATTCTTTCCTTGAAATCGATGGTAAAAATCTACAATTTTACCATCTCGATTAAACCTTATCAAATTAGAGATTGTTCCTTAATAGAAAGAAACGTTTTAATTTACACCTGTGAAATTTCTCAAATGTAATAATCGTAGTAATTCATTTTGTAGAATATTTTATTCAAATATCTGCAAATTTCTTTTGTCGTTTTGATATTATTAATACAATATTATAATTTGATATAAAAATTTTAATTAGTATTTTTATAGTAGATTCGAAATCACCTCATCACATTGATATTGCTGAACGTTTTGAAAAAAAGGAAGCTTAAGATTCTTGCAGTCGTGGAAAATACTAGAAATGGTTGTGTATTTTTAAACTCTATTATTGAACACTAAAATTGAAAGCGTTTATATTAAGGAGGCACAGTTCTTAAAGATGACAATATAAATAGGCTTTGTAGTTTCATAGACTTTTATAATTGTCACTGCTGTTTTGTTTTATTTCAATATCGTACTTCTGATGTACGAGGCGTATTAGAAAGTAAGTTCCGTTTTGACCATCCGCCTTACAGATCGGACGTCGCGTCCAGTGGCTTCCATCTGTTGATCGGCCACCTGCGTTTCAGCGACGATGAAGAAGTGAAAACTGCATGCTTTCCCAAAGCGGGTAATATTCATCAATTTGCTAGCAACTTATAATTTTTATCGGAGCTTTCAATAACTCGAAATAATTCTGAATTTTGAAAAATCATTGTTCTAACTTGTTTTTACAAATAAATTTTAGCCTTATTTCAGTTAGAAAAGAACATGTTGGTCTTTTAATAAATCAGAATGCCGTATTTATTTATTTAATGTACAAAAATAGATTCGATATTTGTAATTCAATATTGTAAAGAAAGCAAAGCACCTTTAAGTCTGTAATTTTAATTTATATTAAAGGGAAAGAACGATTTTATTAAGAAACTACCATCTTAAATACGATAAAGAAGTCAGAGGCATTAATAACCCCATTTATACTGTATTAATACAGTTCCTCGATTTTAAATGTAACGAACGCTTTTTGTTATTCTTTTACGATTTTATTGTTGCCATGATGGATTGTAATATGATTTTATTCGTACTTTAGCTCTTGGCAATTTTAAAGTTTTAATGAGGTTGACGAGAAAACGATCCCGCCCTGCCTTCTCCCCTACGCCATTAACTGGATGGTGATTGCAAAAGCCTCAAAAATGAAAGAGAGAGTTCATGATCTCTTTCCTGTATAGAATTTAAAGACGAAAGAGTTGATGGAATACGATGGAATACAAAATTAGAGGTTAACAACTAGAACAAATTTTTATTACTTTTTTTTTTTAAATATTTATGTTTAAAAAATATGTTTTCAAATGCACTGTTCTTTATGTGCTATTCTTTAATTACAATTTTCAAATTGGTAAAAATTAAATAATTTCTATATGGATAACTCTGCAGAACATTTTTTTTTAATTCAGTTTTTATGTTATACCTTTAAAGAAAACATACAGCAGATAAAGATCGTGGAAAGGCGAATGTTAAAGTTAACATTTAGGTTTAGAATGACAAGGGAAGATCGTATACGGAATAAGCACATTCTGGGGAAAGTGAAAGCAGCTAACATTACTCAAACGATACACACACTGGCCAATGAATTAGAAACCCGTGATGAATTACTGTACTGATATGTAAAGCGGGGTCACAGGTCAGAAACGATTGTGATATGCAAATGAATGCAATCATGTGAGGTACATGCTCATTCCAAGCTGCAGGTACAGGGTAGGAACATGCTGCAGCTCTCAAGTTGAGCAAAACGGAGAAAACAGCAGACCTGAGTTCCAAAAATGAGTTATTGTGGGAACCCGTCTAGCTGGAGCTACGATTCCCAGGACAGTAAAACTGGCCGGTAACTCAAAAGGTCAGGTCTCCAAGGTGTTCAATGCGTGGAAACGGAATCCACAAGAGTTGTCGAAACGGCAGAATTGTGGATCAAAAACAATCAACACAAACAGGGCCGACATCGTCTGAGACGGATTGTGCGGCAAAACCGAAGGTCTACTGTGGAGCAACTGATGGCAGACTTTAATGAAGGATCATCGCAACCCATCTCCTCCAGTACAATGCGCCGAGAGTTGAAGCGAATAGGGATGGGAAGTCGCATGCCAGTGAGGAAGCCCCTGGTGTCAGCAACAAACCGGAAAGTTCGCCTGCAGTGGTGTAAAAAACGGTGTGACTGGACAGTAGGCGACTGGATAAAGGTGGACGAGTCACGTTACACATTGTTTTGCACCGATGGCCGGCAGAGAATTTGGCGGCAGCCCCATGAAGCGATGGACCCCTCATGTGTTTGTGAATACAGTTCAAACTGCAGGAGGAGGTGTCATGGTATGGGCCATGTTTTGTTGGTATGGCAAGGGTCCCCTGATATTCCTTGACAGTCGGGTGAAAGCCAAAGACTACCTGAACATTGTTGCAGATCAAGTTCATCCTGTGATGGTGCCTTTATTCGCAAATGGTGACGGATTCTTCATGGACGACAATGCTACTGTCCATCGAGCAAGAATTGTTCAAGAGTGGTATTCTGAACATAACACCGAGTTGTAACATCTGCCGTGGCCAGCGCAAAGTCCGGATTTGAATCCGATCGAGAATGTTTGAGACATGTTGGAAAGAGACATTCATCGAAGGCATCCGCTTCCGTCTACTCTTTGACGAATGCATGGTCTGCGATAACCTTACCTGCATTGCAACACCTTGCAGAGTCCATACCAAACCGCGTATGTTCTGTAATTGCAGCCATAGGAGGGTTTCTAATTCATTGGCCGGTGTGGGTATCAACATGATTTCGACATATTACCAAAGTAGAAGGTTAATTGTGTTAGGTTAAAATGATCGTGGAGATGGAAAGTGAGGTAGGAGGAGAGGAAGACGCCCAAAGTAAAAATGCTGGACGTGATCAAGGAGAGTCTCAGGTTTAAAAATGGACGATGGATAGAGGCAAGTGGAAGAAAAGTTTATCCATTACAGCAATCCTGCATAATGAAAAAAACTGTAACAAAGGAAGAAGAATATTTTACACATCATCAATATTTGCTATTTATACAGCAAAGTAGACACATTTTAGGAATAAAAGAGGAAAGACAACTTTTCCATATAGTCTCTTATCCCTTTCAACTGCTTTATGCCATCTTGGAACTAGAGCTTTTATGCCTGCACGGT
Source organism: Rhysida immarginata (assembly GCA_023313115.1). Classification (NCBI taxonomy): domain Eukaryota; kingdom Metazoa; phylum Arthropoda; class Chilopoda; order Scolopendromorpha; family Scolopendridae; genus Rhysida; species Rhysida immarginata. The sequence continues at coordinate 22,178 of JAHWFO010001920.1, forward strand.
AAAATTCTGGTCAGGCGCGTTTCATTCGCCATAACTTTTCCTGCAAAGGACGCTGTTTTGATTGTTCTTCGTCTCGGGTCCAAAATGCTGCAATCAAATTCAATCTCCATTCACAATTCTTGCAAAAAAGTCGTGTCCACCATTCTCGTCCGGTGTCAAGTATTCACTGCACACAAGTTTTCGAGCTTCGTTGTAGGCAGTTGTCAATATCCTCGGAATCCACCTAGTACTTTAATCCCTATTGTCGCAGTATTCTTCATACAGTTGCTTTCTCAGTTCTCAGTAGAAATAATTTTTTTATGCCGCTGGAGCCTTGTGTGGGGGCTCACTTGATTCGTTAAAGACCATGTGACGTGAAGCAGATGCGATCCGTTCACCTGGCTTAGCAGAATTTGTGTGAGTCAAATCCGGCCGTCCTTTTCCTTGCAAATATGCTGGCTTGGATTTTGGCATCTAGGTATTCTTGTAACCATCGTCCCATCTGGTACTAAGATTTTGGGATAAATGAAAGAGAGCAATATTTAGAATTCAGAATGTTTATAATTAAAGTTCCCGTACTCTGAGCAATTTTTCTTAAAAAAGGTCTGTCCGAATTTGGTCAGATTTTCAGGATATCTTAACAAGAGTATGGGAGTGTGAAATGTGCAATAAAAATAGTTCACTATTTCATCGGTAGGCGGCGCTGTTTCAATCAAAAGGCTCAAAATTATGGCATACAATCGATAGAAGTCATTTCAACCATTTGAAATCTTAATATAGTGTTTGCAATGTGTTTAGTGTTTAAATAACGATAAGAACTAATTTGCGTATATTTTTTAGTATTTTTATTGAAACAGCGCCGACGAAATACTGATCTATTTTTTATTGCACACTAGCAAAGGTACCCGGCGTTGCCCGGGATAATTACACACGGATGTAAACAGAACAATCTCAAAAAATTAAATTAAATTTTGCAATATCTTAAAAATAAACATATGAAAATGCTTAGAATTAATACAGTAAAAATTCTTAATGAAAATTCGAAAAAAATCTTTTTAAAGGCTCACAATGGCTGGACCTCTCCAAGGATGCCACTGCTATTTTAAATAATTTCTTACTCACGTAATCTTACCTTAGATGTATACTTAGTGTTGTTGCAATTTCCACTCTTCTCTCGATGTATTGAAGCAAAATTTGGCCATTCATCCCTTTGTGCAGTCTAGCGGTCGCGGATTCTTCTATTTACTTGCTTCCCATTTGCTCAATACATCACGGAGCTAAAGGAGTGCTTCCTCTGTCGTCTTTCCACTCTTTCTCAATAGTCTGCTAACTCTCCATTATCTCCATTTACTGATCATTTTTAAAGATTTTCAAGAAATTGTTAAGTACTAAGAACTCTCTTTTCTAAGAAAAGCCTGAATAACAGGAATTCTATGCATTGTTACAAATTGAAACTTATCCATATTGCATCATCATTTTATGTTCATTGTTATAATTCTTGGAAAGAATTGCTTTATCATTGCATCATCATATTGAGCTCATTGTTATTGGTGAATTGCGTGTTGAAACCATTGTTGATACCTATTGTTGCACAAACTTTTATTTGCATTGTTGGTCATGAGATATATATTGTTGGTCCGTGCAGAGTGTTTGTGAATTGCTTGTTGATACCATTGTTGCAAAAACTTTGTCTTGCATTGTTGGTCATGCGATATGTCTCATTAATATGCCTTGCCATAACCATGAATATCGATTTTTTATCGATAATTATTATTTTTTCGAAATCTGAGGTAGACAGTGACCTTCCTCATGCTTTGAAGGTCATGTATGCGAAATTTTATCAAGATCGGAATAAAACTGTAGATTTGTATAAAAAACAGACCCACAGACAGACCCACAAACATCCTTCTTTATATAGATAGAAGATTTCACTCTCCCATACTCAAACATTTTTTGATTCTAGCATTACAATGTTCTATGTGACTCCCTCGAGTCACCCGGACAATGTCAAGACGATAGTCAATCTCATCCCAAACTCCTTTAAGCATGTCTGGTGTTACTAGCCCCGTGCTTTTGCGTTTCCAGAAATTGATCATACCACTTGCGGAAGCTTTTGTTAGTAGGGCAATCTTTATGAAATTGCTTACGAAATGCTCGCTGGACTAAAATTATAGAGTTTATTTTTGCATACTCCAAGACGCAATATGCCTTTTTATTCACAGCCGCCATCTTTACCTTTATCGCGACACTAGCGCCACCACAGCCTCCAATTGCAAGAAGGTTAAAAATATTTGAGTTTTCCTGCATTTTAAACCCAAGTCTAGTTAGTATATGTTAGAAAATAAATGCATAGTAAAATTTTGAAATGCCGGACATCATTTTGAATCACCCTGTATATTGAAAAATCCTATATGCTATAGATGAAGTTCGATAATAAACAATGTTTTGAAAAATAATATTGTAAATCATTTCCGAAAGACCCTATGGAATATCTATGTGAAAATAACCTTCATGTCCGTGTAAATTATGCTCAGTGATATTCGTGTTCATTAATTGCGACAGACTTGGCTACTGTATAGATAATCATTGTTTATCAATCAGTGTACAGTCCGTCTATTATATCTTGGCACCTGACTTCTGGTAAATATTAATCCGTTTAGGCTTTCATTCCTCATCTATTCTGTCTTTGACCTAATTAACTATTTGTTAAAAACAGGCTCTGGCAGTTGGAGGCTAAGGACTAACGTGATTGGCTGAATTTGAACAATGATGTTAATTGCTCATGTCAAGGTCATTCGCCAAGTTATACGAGATGTCAGAAAGTAACGCTATTTATTTTTTTCAAAGAAAATTACAAAACATACAGGTAAATAACTAAGTGCAGTTGAAACTACACTTGTTTATCTACTTTTCTACATAGGCACCTTGACAATTTACACTCACAGCTATTTCCAGATCTTAGGACTCATTTTATTAGGTTATAGCTCTCTGACTCGATTATAAGAATACAGTACTTCGTAAATAAGTTCTACCATCCATCTTCAAGTGTTTACAAACCCTCGACTCATCTAACAGCGCCATACACAACTTTACGAGCCAAGTCATAGGAAATGGGAATCATTTCCGGTAGAGATACGAAAACATGGCGGTAGAGTTACGAAAACATGGCGGATAGCGATACTGGACGATTTTGCCGTCCGTATTAGTAAGGAGATTAATATAAAATTATTAGAACTAATACTACTCTTTAATATGATTATGGATGGGACAAGTTATCTAAAGACTATCTATCAGTAGGGATAGTCTCTTCAACTCTGAGTGCGAGAACAGTCTCCCTCAAAAACCCAACGTTGAATAAGCCATTCTCCAACGTTGTATGTCTTGCTCCTTCTAATTTTACCAGTTCAAGAAAAATTGAACGAAAACAGGAATCTAAGTAAGTTATACTTATTTAATAGCTCCCAGTTTATTTACTAACGCATTTTCTTATTCATTATTGTTACGATTATTTTTTATTTACTCGTTGTGATCAGAAATGCATTTCCACTGAACAGCATTCATTATTATCGACTGCTAACAACATGGCTAGTTTCTCGCAGCAAGAATGGATCTAAACACGGGAAGCTGTGTATCGGAGCCTTATAGAAAGTAAGAAGGGTTGCTGACTTAATTTCAGCACTGAGGTGGAACCGTTTCCCTTTTCATTATTGTAGGGAGTGTAAATCATTGATCTAAAACTCATCCTTTTTTTCTGTATTTCAGATTGCCAAGGATACTAATATCAGCCTTCCTCTTCAGCAATACGTGATAGTTTCTATTTAGCCTACCCAAAGGAATGGAAAAGGAATCTTGCAGATTTATAATGAGAACGATGTAATGGTTACAACAAAAATAATCCCTTGATTTTTGTGGAAATCAATTCTGTTAGGTGATGGTGAATTTATTGCATTGTACATTATAAGTTGAATGTATTGTTAAATCAATAAATGAGATTATAAAATAAATTGATGTTTAAAATTTTTTAAAAAGATATCGTTTCTCTTCCTATTGTTGTCTACCGTTCAAGAGCTGACAACTCTATGAACACGGCGATCGTTATTTTAGAATTTAGCAACAGATTTATCATTAAAAACTTTTTTCTGCCTACAAGCTGGCGAATTTTGACTATAAAGATGATAAAATACAAATACAGGTCGGTATACAAATGTAAACTTGTGAAAATATCAGTATACGCAATGTGTAAATTTGTGTAAATAGGTGTTTAAACCTGTGTAAATTGGTGTATACGCGTGTGTAAATTTGTGTACCTATGCGAATGTGTAAATTTGCTATACACATGAGTACAAAAGTGTAACCTTGTGTAAAGTAGGTGTAAATTTGTGTACTTGTGTGTGTAAATGTGTGTAAAGTTATGTAAATTTTCTTTAGAGATGTGTACAAAAGTGTAAACTTGTGTAAATAGGTGTAAACTTATGTGAATAGGTGTAAAGCCGCGTGTAAACTTGTGTAGATTGTGTATACACGTATGTAAATTTGTGTAAATATGACAATATAAATGTGTAAGTATCTGTGAAAATATATAAACATGTGCAAATAGGTATATACGCGTATAGTAAAAAATCCGTTAATGAGTCTTAAGTCTTGTAAACAGTCAATTGACCCGAGAATGGCGACTTGGAAAATGGAGTCAAACAACTCTTACCGACATCTGTGTCCAATGACTCTCTAAAATGGGGCGTATTGGAAAAATCATAGGACTCTCACAAGCGGGTCATATTAACCGCATATTGCTGTGAGTGTAGGCATTTATCCCAATGCTGCACCAATTTCAGAATACCCTTTCGTAGAACTCCGTCGGCTGTAAATACAGCCAAAGGCGCACGACAGACTTAATTCCTCGTCAGTCACAAACCTCTCACCACCCAGAAATCTCTCCATGAGAACAAAAAGGTGGTAGTCCAGGGAACTAACAAGGGAATCCCACATAGCGTATCCGTGCACCATATTTTTGCGCGCAAGCACACCGTGGAAGTGATAGAGTTGCTCCGGAAGTGTAGAGTTCAACAAATATGGCGGTAATAAAGTAAGCAATATCGCTAGCGGCGATCGCCAAAGAATTGCAGTTACAGCACTGTTATTAAGCATAAAACCTTAATTTTGCTGTACAATTATTCGTCTCGAAATAATTATAATTTATAAGATGAGGTAAGCATCCATGAATACTATTTTCATTGAAAATTATAAAGCACCGCGATACATACCCCCTCACCAACGCAACGTATTACTCGACGTTGCACATGAAGCCAGCCCCGTGTTTCATTACCGAATAAAATGAAAATAATAAATTAAGGAAATGGTTATTAATTACTACAGACATTTTTTACTGGAAGGCAATTAGCTATTTGTAATAATCTATTTTTAAAAACTAAGTTTGTTTAGAAACTTGAGAAGCCATTCAAATGTCGCCTGCTGCTGTCTACTTCCATTGATTTCATGTGAAGTGGATTCGTGCTTATTGCTGAGTAGGGGAAGAAAGAAGTTCCGCTAAGCGCATTAATACACACAGCACGCTTTACCAATGGAGTCCTTGTATGAATATGTGTGCTCAAATTTTTTCGTTTTCGTGGTTTATTTTAAAGAAACAAAATTTCGCACTCTCTTATTTTGCAAGCATCTATAGTAGCTTCAGATGAGTAACTTATATCAATTTGGTGGCAATCTGTGACGTACTTATTCGAGGGATTCCCTTGTAAGTATGGACTATAGGCTGGGTGGTTCAGAACCTCCCAATCAAAAGGGATCAGTTTCGCATTGACGACGTTGGTCATATCGATAGCTGACAATACAAGTAGACCAGGGACGAGTTAATATTATTAACTCATATTCAATTTGTGGACTTGCCGCTTATTATTAATTGCTATTTTTAGTAACCTTCCACAGTTGCTTCACCTTTAACGGTTGAATGCATTTGTTGGAGAAATACAGGATGAGTCTGAAATCCTCTCACAAACTTTTAGAGGAGGTAGTATGGATAATTCTAAGCAAAAAAGTTAATATGAACATGGGTTCGAATTTGAACGATAACCGAGATGATATGAACAGAAATAAAAATGCCGCCACTAAGATCAACAATTATTAACTCAGATTTATAACACCTAGGATAATGAAGTTTGGGGGAATGATTGGGTACATAAAACTGTGTATACCGTTAAAATTTGATCGAATTCCAACGAGTAGTTTCCGAGTTAATTAGTCAACATCGTAACACGTGGTTGTTAGTACTCATATGTGAGCACGTGGTTACGATGTTGACTGCGTAACTCGGAAACTACTCATTGGAATTCGATCGAATTCTAAGGAAATACACAGTTTTATGTATCTATCATTACGCCAAACTTCATTATCCTAGGTGTAAACCAACTGAAGACCAAACGGCCATGAGAGAAGACAATTTACAACTGCGACGATCAACGAGAGAGAGAGAGAGACACCCACCTTTGTATTTGAATAATTATGCCACTAATCTGACAGCCATGGAGGAAAATGACAGTGAACAGCCAAGCAAACAGATGACCCATGTACCATTTACGAAGCGTTTAACCGCGACGATGCTGCTGAATGGAAAAGGACGATGCGCGAAGAATATGAAGCACATGTTGCCAGCGGCACCTGGGAAGAAACTACTCTACCAGCAGGACGTTCAGCAATCGAATTTAAATGGGTCTTCAAACTCAAGCGAAAGCAAGATGGTTCCATCGATCTTTACAAGGCACTCCAGTCATACAATACTCATCTCTCTGCGCCTTACTGGCCTTTGCAACGATTAACGACTACGATATCAAACAGATGGATGCGATTATGGCCTTTGTTCAAGGAACTTTGGATGAGAAGATCTATATGAAGTTACCAACACTACCAGGCCCGTAGCCGGGTGGGGGGGAGGGGGGTCGAGGGGGGTCGACGACCAACCCATTATGGAAAAAGGTCCGCCTCCAAATATGGAAAAAGGTCCAATTCAGTGGAATTTTTGAAAAAAGTACAATATTTTGAAAATCGACCCCCCCCCTCTACAAGATAACATCCTGGCTACGGCCCTGACTATCCACGGAAAACTGCAAGGGAAAGGGTATAAGGACTAATCCAAGTAAAATTTGAGTTTGCGTCTCCGAAAAACATTATAGGGACTTAAGCAGTCAGGTTGCGTTTGGAAGCTATTAACTAGCAATCTTCAGTCAATGGGAATGAAAGAATCAAGCTTTGACGATTGCGTGTATTTTAAGGCAACGACAAAAGGACTTCTGATAATTGCGATTTACGTTGACGACCTGCTATATTCACCAAGGACATTGGCTTGCTGAGATGGGCAAAGACTAAACTGTCAGCAAAGTTGAAAATGCAGGAGCTTGGACCCATTCAACAAATCTTAAGCATAGAGACAAGACGCGACAGACGAACTGGCACGACAACTCTGAGTAAAAAAAAATACATCCTAGAAATGCTGAAAAAATACGATATGATTGATTGCAAAGCAGTTGCTACAGCTTGTGAAAGTAAACTGCAACTTTCAAAGGCACAATCTCCAACGAGCGATGCTGACTGAAACGAGATGAAAAAGATCCCTTATCAATCCCTGATAGGAAACTTGTTGGACTCCGCCCAATCAACAAGACCAGACATATCGTTGGTGAACTGGCGAAATTCTGCGAGAATCCAGGACAGGCCCATTGGTCAGCGGCGAAGCGAGTACTGCGTTACATAAAGGGGACTGCTGATGTTAAGCAATTCCAAGATTGAAGAATTCAGTGATGCAAGTTTTGCTGACTGCATTGATACAGGGCATTCAACAACTGGATGTGTATTTCTCCTAGCTGGTAGTGCGATAACATGGAACAGCCGACGACAAACAACAATGGCTGCTTCCACAACAGAGGCGGAATATTGGCCCTTTCCGCTGTAACAAAGGAGGCCATCTGGCTACAAAAATTTTCTACTGAGATTCTTCAATCGACAGGACCAATAACGATCAATGGTGATAACAAGGGCGCGGTAGATCTAACAAAGAACTCAGTATTTCACAACCCCACCAACTACATCGACGTTCAACATCACATATGTAGAGAAGCCGTGCAGCGAGAACAAATCCTAGTTAAAAGAATCAACACAAACGAAATGATTGCATACTTGCTGACAAAATCGATACCGCTTGAAAAATGATTGGTGCCGACTTCAATGTGGTTTGATGGTCTGACAAGCTACCACACCAGGGGGGGTGTTGGAGATGGCGTTATTATCACATCCATTTATTCGTTGTTTTGTCACTTTGCTACTAGATGGCGTTACTGTAAAGGTCTTTTTGTATTCATTCTTTTGTTCTCCTGAATAAAATTTTAGTTTAACGTGTTGTTATCAAGCATGGTGGATGTCTGATTCATTCTTATCAACAGCATTACATTCTTTATTTCAACGCGTTTAAAACATATAATTCGCACTCTTAAGGGACTATTTCATCAGAAATTCTTCCATTGTGCCTTCAAAAAAATATTCTACATTGCTTTTGATTAAGGTTATACGTAATTACTGTTTGAGAGAAATTTTTCAGTATATCGCATTTTAAAAATAATCATAAAATTGATCATAGATGGCGACACTCAATTCATTTAGGCGAAAAATAAATGTTCTTAGGGGTCGTCCACAAATTACGTCATCCATCCAAGGGGGGAGGGAGTATCACGGAATGCTGACGAGAATGACGAGGGGGGGGGGGGTTCTGCCCAAAATGACAGTAATCACTAATCAATTTTAACTAATTTAAACACATAAATCAATGTAAATTTACAATAAACTTCAGGAAAATTTTGAGACGCAACTACTCCAATTTCAAACGGGAAGTCCAGGGAATTAATTCATGAGTAGACGAGACGGTTTTACCATGGTGGAAAGAAAACACCATGGGTTTTATCACAGATGAAAGAGATATAGTTCCATGTTGCAGAATGAATTAAGAACAGTGATGTCCAGGTTCAAATTTTCAACAAACTAGGTTTTTATTTTTAATATGCGTTTTATATTCAAACTTAGCCCAAGAACTGACAAGTGCCTAAACCGATATGGAGATTATGTCGAAAAATAACCTAATGTATGTACAGGGTGGCCCATAATTCACTATATGATGTTGGAAACAGAAAAGCAACGGAGCAGAATTTGTTTAGGAAACAGTTTTAAACTTGAGATAAAAGTGTGAACAATTTGTAATCACATACTATTTAACATATAATGATAATTAGGCCCATATGGGCACTCTTTCATCCCTAATCAATCGTGGGAGAAATTGACATGGGTGGAGAGTGAATTTCTAACAACTAAGTAAATGGAGAAATGTTTGAACAAATACAT
>JAHWFO010001921.1:0-24140 GCA_023313115.1 Rhysida immarginata
TCAGTGAATAATGCACTATCTACACTTCATGGCTTTGCATTACAGCCTTCAACACTGTGCTAGATTTGCGGTTAGTGAAGGAATGCATAAATATGTAAATTATTTCAGGTAATAGGAAAGCCCTTGCTCCGTTGCCTACACAAAATAAACAAAATTTAATTGACGAGTTGCGAACATTTTCTACGGATTTTGTGAAGTGTTGAATTCTTAATACGACTTTGCATTACAGACAGTGAATAGTAATGCAATATAATTCGAAACAATTTACTGAAAACAAAGTTTTAATCAAGTGTATTCAATCGATTTGAGAGTACGTTGTATAAGTTGTTGCACCTCATCTTGTGCGATTTCTTTCCATTCAAATACACTTTTCAAGAAAGGCTTCCCTATAGGTTTTCATTAATATTTAAGTCCGGAGACTCTGCTGGCCACGCCAAAAGTCTTATGTGTTTCTTCTCCGGTAGAAGCATCACGGACTTTGCAGAGTTAATACTAGAATTATCATGCTGAAATATCCAAACACTAACTTACCTGCCTTCACACAAAATATTATCTCTATGAATCCCGTGGTATTCCTGCTGATCCACATGACTTGAGCAAAACACAACATCATTGTTTGCTCTGGACCCTAAGGCAGCCCACACAAATACAGATCCATCACTACTTTGTATTATTGTGAGAATTTCTTCGAGTCGCACATTGCACAATTAGGTGTGGAATCCATCCGGGCCATCTAGGTTAAATTTCTTTTCATTGGAGAAGACTGTTTTTGTCCATTCTTTGTTCCAACCAAGGTGATCGATCCTTAGTGAACTTTAATTTGGCGATTTGTGCTTTGAAGTGAGAACAGATTAATGCCTGATCTTTTTGGAAGACAGATGCCTTGTGATTTGTAAGAGCTTCTGCACTGTTCTAACATGTCCTGCCACTCCAGATACTGTAAGATGCAAATGCTTTCATCTTGGCTCTGTTTCTCAGAATCCAAAGCTTCTGGCATGGAGTAAGCAGTTCGGGTCTCCCAAAAGGCCATCTGTTGCCTACATTTCATGATCTTGCAAGAAGTGCCTTACAACATCCTTTCCACGACCAATTTGCCTTCCTATCTCTCGATATAAAAGCGAAATTACTCTTAATGCAAGAATTTTCTCCTTTCTCGATGTCTATTAAAACTTTTTCTCTCCCCATTCCTGAAAAAACATATATGTTGCCAAAAGCTACGAAACACACACACACACACACACACACACATATCCCAACGTAACTGTCACTCCTGGAACGCCCGTGCAAACTCTTCCTTTGGAATGGACTTGAGACCGGCTTTACCATTTGCTTCGATTTCTTCTTTTGACACAAAACGTTGACCCCGAACTGTGGATCCGCAAATGCTCGTTCAAACAGATCACCAGCAATTGACCTCCGACATTCCATTTGATCTGCATTCAACTGATGGGGAACAAACTTCGCACAGACCCGTCGCATCCCCAGTTCCTCAAACAAGATCGCCTGAGCGGACCCGAAAGAAATGTTCATTTCTGCAGCCACTTCATTGATGATAATCCTCCGATCAGTATCCACCAAAGCCAGCACTTTTGCGACGTTTTCAGGTTGCCTGGTGGTTGTTGGTCTTCCCGAGCGCGGCTCATCTTCGAGACTGCCCAGACCCGCCTTAAACCGGTTGAACCAATCAAACACAACTGATTTTTTAAGGGCACTATCCCCGTAAACCTGTTTCAGTGCTTGCAGTGTCTCCGTAGCACTTTTTCCAAGCTTGAACATGAACTTTATGTTTGCTCTCTGCTCAAACTGTGACATCGTGCCAAAGTGTGTTACACCCTCTTACAAGCACACGCTACAGCTCCCGAATTACACGTCCGAACACGATGCAACCACACGTGCGCGCTTGGGATGTAGAGGGTGCTGATTATAGAGCGACGTTTTTCAGACTTACGGCGCTCACTAGCCAGACTACAATTCCGGGAACTTTTTGATAGTCCCTTCTATTAGGAATTAATGCTCATTTACTGGTGAAGTTTTGTATCATTTCTATTTATTGTGAATCAGTTTTTATTTGATAAAAATACCTTGATAAACCAGTAATAAATTTCATAATAACACAATTTAATTATATATTTTTGAAAAAGTATAAGTATTTTAATATCTTGTATAAAAATTAACTTTTGATCTCTCTTTTAAAATTTTAATTTTGAGAAATGGCAAGCCTATGCCATTAATTAAAAGGTTTAGAACAGGTGAAATTATTTCTTCATATCTTTTCACTGTAAGGCGAATGTATCAATTAGTGAGGGGCGCAATCCTCCATTACTGTAAAACTTAATTACTCTGATAATATTATACAATGTAGAAATGAGTAGAAACCATTGAGTAAATGTAATTTCTTATGTAAAATTGTATAAAATTGCAGTAAAAGTTTTCATAATACAGCATTAATATACAGCAATAACAGGTAGAATAAAAGAGGTGAGTAAACGAGATAAATTACAGGACATTGTACAATGCATGAAATGAGCAGAAATCGTTTTGCACAGTTCATGAAATATGTAAAATTGTACATATTTCACGAACTGCACAAGGGTATTATACAATTCATGGATTGAGCAAAAAGCTGCACATTTCATGAATTGTGCAATTTCACAATCTGCGCATAACATGTATATCTATATCGACTGGAATCTAGCCTGAGAAGTTTCTAAATGAACATTTTCGGAATTTTTAAATGCAAATAAATCCATAAGGACAAGAAGACTTGATTTGGCAAAACATCACGATTTCATTACTTGCCGAAATCTATATCCAGAGGAAGACACATTAGATTTCGGCAATTTTGTGTCTGATTATATCCAGAGGCTGATTATATAGTAATGTCTTTTGGCCAGGAAGACACATTAGATAAGTATAAGCCATTAGATTAATAGTGTACATGTATCCTTAAATAGAATACTTATCGAGATGTATAAAAATAATTGTTTACCAAGTGCTTCCAATAGAGTCAGAACGACCAAAGGTGCTATACGACCCATCGTATCTCTTATAAGTCAGCTGTCTCTGATAACCTAATCGAGTACAATAAATGAATATATCTGGATAATTATATATAATTTTAAAAATAATAGTAAATAAATCATATAACCTGATTCCGTATATCGAATAGCTGTCTCTTTGATTTCTGGGGTTAGTTTGTTTATTTTACTTAGATAATCTACAATCACTATGTTAGGAACAAAATTAACCATGTTTTGCTCCCCACATCCATAAGGCATTCTCAAAAGATTATGAAGATTGTTAACAGTTGTACCCAGAATATCACCTGAAGGGGAAAAATAATATCTGTATCTCTCTCTATATTATCTAAAAGTTTAATTTATTTACATTAAATTTGATAACGTTGTAAATTAAAGAAGATTAAAGACTTAATGCTACTTAAATGTTATTATATTTTCAAAATTCAAGTTAGTCTTTTCGGTTAACACTGGTCTTTACGATTAAAAAACACAAACCAAAAAAGTAAATAATATTACATTATATAAGGTACAGTTGCATTATTATGACCACCTCCTCAAAGAAGACGTTTAACATACCTAAGATATCGCAATGAAACTATATAAAGCTTGGGGATGGGATTACAATCTGGAAAATGTATTCATGACTTAGTTTCCTTCCGCTGATACTTTGAAACGCAAGAAGAACGCAATTCATTAGCGATCTATCGATTCTTGCCGATCAATTAATAAGCCTAAATATGTTAACTGTGTTTCGTGGTATTGATGGCACCTATAATCAATGTGTTTAAATTGCCCCCGAGTGGTTTGAGAAGTACAACGAATACTTCGAGTTACTAAATTAGCCTGGTCACTAAATTCCACAAATCTGTATCCAATCAAAAATCTATGGGTTCACCTCATTCGAGACATCAGACGAGTGAATCCTCTGCCAAAGAAATTGAACCAACTGCGGAATGCCCTGCATTATGAATGGTCACAAATCCCTGTAGAAACCTTCTAATACTTTATTAGAGTTCCTTGTAAGACGGCTGGCTGTGGCAAGTGCTGCCAAAGGAGTTTCTGGCTAATAGTTTGACGCCCATAATAATGTGAAGGTGCACCGAAATTTGAATGTATGATTACAGTAAAATCAGACACTCTTATTTTAAGTCGATAAATTACTTGTCGCTGATGTAAAATCAAATTTTAAATCGGATGAATTCTGTAAGATTCTCCAAGTGATGAAGATGAAAATTTGAAATCCTCACGAGAAATGAAAGTGGTTTGCAGAATTATAATTCAGCTTCATTTAATTTCAAGATTTATCACCAACAAATGAACTCATCCACTTATGAGAAATCTTATTGAGTAAAAATCAATTTTATTGAGTAAAAATCACATCTTAATTCAAATCACATCAATTCAAATTATCTCATTCAAGTTATAAAGTAATTGACCTATTTCACGCGCTTCCCAATAGTCCTTAAAATTGCGTCATTTTTTCCGACGGACGCTGTAGAAGGGAAAATACCGAGGGGGGCCCGACAATGCCCCGAATCTTGTCATTTGGCTCTCGAATCTTATACCGAATCCCGAATCATCTTATTTCGAATCTTATATCTGCCGAGCCTACCGAAACGGAGCTTTCTATTCTAAACAAGAATTTCTGGTTGAGTTGCCTCATTGCCACGGCCACGAATTATGGAAGCAAAGAGAGCAGCCACTGTTATGTTGAGTGATGTTGGTATAGTTTTAGAGGAAGAAATATATGATTACATATCACTGATAAGCAAGTTGCAAAATTCTGCTTGTTCTTCTCTGTCATTGAACATTGAAGATGATGAAAGCGAAAGAAACAGTTTCCATTAAGTGAAGTAAATCCAGAGCTATGAATTGAACTTTTTGAAAATGAAGCAGAAGTGGAAATTTCAGTTGCAAAACATTTGAAGAAAATTGCACTCAGTGGAATACGTTGCTTCGTTTCTGAAACTGGAGGCAATTCTATTGACATTCCGATTGATTCCCCACATGTTGCTTATACAATCGGAAACAGGAATGTGTTTTTGTTCAAAACCACAGTACTATGGCTTATGCATGATAGAGGCAAACTTTCAAATGATACGTTCTCTAAAGTGCAAGGCCGATATTATTATTATTATTATTATTATTATTATTATTATTATTATTATTATTAATGTAGCAACTACAGGGATACAATCCGCCAGATAAACCGGAAGATGAATCCGTTTGTTGCCCCCCAACAGGCCAAAGCCCAAAACGGGGTTAATGAGACATATAAAATAACTAATAAAGAAAAGAAAAAGAAAAAAAAATAATAATTAAAATAACTAAAACAAGTTAAGAGAATAAATAAATATGAAGATCGTTAGAGTCTGATAAGCTGACATCTTTGAAATTCTCGTAATAATTTTTAATTAATTTGTTAATAGGATTGATCCGTGCAATATGCGAATTCCAACGAATAGCAGGTTTGATAATATAACCTCTACGAGGTTATATTGATTGTTTTTATTGATTGTTTAAATAAATGTTTTCGCAATTCTTACAAATTTTCATATTTTTTTTTAACTGTGTGAATTTCATTATCACAGTCTATATTGAAACAATTTTAACTATATTGAAAATTTAAAAACAATTTAATAGACACTATAAAAATATGGTTCACTGTACTGTCCTTAATGAAGTTTATGGAGGCCTTACAGTGCATAACGGAAGAAAACACAAGATTTCCCGACCGGTTTCACCGTTTATTCCAGGTTTTATCAAGGGCATTATGAAAGGCTTGCTAGCCCCTTTATCCCTTTTATATGTAACCTTGATAAAGCCTGGAATATACGTCGAAACCGGTCGAGAAATCGTGTTTTCTGCCGTTATGTACTGTAGGCCTCCATAAACTTCAATTTTAATGGCGTCTGAATACAGAGTTATTTGGAAATAAAAAAATATAATGATTGATTTCATGAAGTCTTAGAATAAAATGAAACCAAAATTTGAAATATTTTTAGAAAATTAAAAGCAGATAATAGCATGGTCTTTATATTTCTTTATAATATAAGTACCATGATAATAGCATGGTTTATAAATGAAAACCATGATAATAATACAAAAGTGTCTACTCGATTTTTAATCGATTTTTACGATATATCAAATTTCGAATCGAGATTTTTTTATTTCGAATCTCTACGATTATCCAAAGATTCCGAATCTTGTCATCGATATTCGCTATTGTCGGCCCCCTCGGAAAATACTCAATTGTCCTCATACACGATAGTGGTATTCACATGAATTAATTGTTAAAATGGTTAAAAGTAGCTGTGTTATATGGAAGAGATGAAGTTACCTTGGAGTTTCTGCGAATTATTATAGCTGCCGCCACAAAAGTTGAACGACAGGATGACGTCATTTCTAACGCCAGCCAATGGACATTAACGGGAAGTAAATCGCTTAGCTATTCCATGAAACGTCCGCTTTCGTTTTCGAAACATTGTTTTAGTATTTTATATTTATTTATTTATTTATTTATTTATTTATTTATTTATTTATTAAATTGATTAGAAGAAAACATTGATACCCAACAGGCCAGTATGGTTAAAACCGACAAGTTAGGTCCTGTGGGTATCTGTACAAATATTAATGAACAGCAAACAAACAAGGTTAGTGAATACACATCAAAAAATTAAAAATTATGAGATCAAAAATTAAAAATAAAACAAGTCTGACGAATTAGATTGTAATAGAGAACGTCAAAACGAACAACCATAGTTCAAACTGTAATATTAACAATGGAAATCAAAAATTAACTCACAGTGATATATAAATGTTAAACATCATTAGGTGTAACCACCTCAAAAAGCTTACATATATGACACAAATATTAATTATTTCCAAAAATTATTCACTTAATCTGGCAGTCTTAAAATAAGTTTAATTTGACTTGTGTAAATCAGAGAAAAAAAAACATAGCAGTGAGAGCCAGAAAGTCGCAACAACGCTTTCTTACTGACTGAGAATGCAAGGCGACTTAAGCATAAACTTTAATAAATAAAAAATAAAAAATGAAACACCTCTTAAGAATATCAGGGGTAGAGCGTTTTCTAGATCTTTAATAACCAAATCATTTAGGGATGTGGTGCAAAAAACAAAAATTCCTTAGAGCTCTCCTAAAATGGGAATATAAACTTATAGAACGTATCTCAATAGGGAGTCGGGCCCAGCATTTTACACATGCAATTGACACACAGCGCCGACGATAATTGGCTTTTGCAAAAGGCAGGCGCAATTCGCTTGCAGATCTTGTAGAATAGTTATGAGTGTCGGAATTGAGAGCAGGCTGAATTGGAGTTTGTACATAGAGCAGTGAATTTAGAATTTTGAATACAAAAGTGCAGGCTTGTATTACAAATATCTGATAAATAGTTGGTATACGTAATTCACCAAAATAATGAGACACAGAAACTGATTTAGGAAGATTAAGAAGGGTTCGGAGGAACCACTTCTGTAGCTTGAAAATTCGAGTCAAATTTGTCGAGGAAGTGGACCCCCAGAACACGGAACAGAAACATAAAGAAGAGTGTATCCAAGCATAGTAACGATATTAACGCTTAGAAAATTAGAATCGTTCCATGTCTTTAGGTTAGCAAATACGTCGTTGAAAGTAAGTAACAAAGATGGTACATAAGGATCAGCAGCTATTAAAGTCAGATCGTCCGCTTAGAGAATTGCCCTAAAGTACGAAATAGAAGGAAAATTTTCAGGAAGATGGTTTATAAACATATTAAAAAGCAAAGGTGATAAAATGGAGCCCTGAGGGACCCCGACGTTTCTGACAAGTGTTGTCGAGGTTATACCTAAGCAGGACATGAAATAGGATCGATTTGATATGAGACCAATTAACCAGGTTAGTGGCTGTCCACGAATGTTATAGAGACTAGATAGTTTAAATGATAAAAGATCTATAGGTAACGAATCAAATGCTTTAGTATAATCAACAAAAGCAGCTATTACAAAATTATTAGCTGCCATACTCAAACATGTATGTTCCAGAAATTCGTAACATGCAGTTTCGACACTTTTTTGGGACAAAAACCATGTTGGATTGGTGAAATAAGGTCATGCTCAAAAATATAATGTGATAACCGAGTGTAAAAAAGCTTTTCAAAAATCTTGGCAAACACGGGAAGAGTAGTAATCGGACGATAATTGGAAAACAGCGCTTGGTCACTCTTCTTGTAAACTGGTGTAACTCTAGCTAGCTTTAAGAATGCTGGAAAAATTCCAGTTGAAATAGAGTGGTTAAAGATTATGGCAAGTGGTAATGAAAGAACATTACGCAAAGAGATAATCGACTCGGAAGAAAAACCTAAAGGATCGGGAATGGGGGAGGATTTTAGCTGGTGTATAACAAGAGAAACCTCCTCCCAGGTAGTGGGTATAGTAAAAAAACCAGGTGCGCTATTAGAATGAAAGTAAGTATAATTACGGTTATCGAAATTAACAGTTATTTATCGGAGGGCACAATACATGTAGAAAATCCGTAAGCGATGACGATGTAATTAAATCGGCATGCGTAAATGGAGATGGGGGAGATTTTGTCCCACCTGCCAAGTTCTTAAGTTGCCTCCATTTGTCCTTACTAGAGCAAAGGTTTGAAAATAGCTTACTAAAGTAATCAGATTTCGTCCTCGTAATTTGTTTTTTTAAAACTTTTTTTTATTAGCTGGAGTAGGATTATGTCTAGATTTACGATAAAGGGTATTTTTTTTGTAAATAAGTAATGGAGTAATCCAGGGCTTTTTGGCACTATTACAACGTTTGGGGCTGTATTTTGAAGATGGATAAGGCAGATAGAGATCAAACCCACGTTGCAAGTGCGATCTGAAAGCATCGAGTTGACGATTAGTGTCGTCAAATTTGTTCAAAAGAGCACTCCAATTAGTAAGTTGAAGATAGGAACTAAGTATCGGAATCCTTTTCGGAGAACTTATTCGTTTACAGTAAAAGTTAGTTCTACCAATAGAAGGGACGGAAATATCAAAGAGTATTAGCATTGGGAAATGATCGGAAATAAAAATATCAATAGTACTACTGTGATGTAGGCACTTAAGTTAGTAAAACAGGCATCTATGGCTGAATAAGAGTTATGATAAGAAGAAAAGTGTGTATAAAATGAAGAAGTTGGAAGAAGCCTTGCACGAGTAATAGGGCCTAAGAGGAGGTTAAGAGAGGAAGAAGCATTGCTAAAGTTTATGTTAAAATCACTTATTAATATAACAGGGGTATGTAGACGTTGTAATTCGAACAGAACATTAGAGATGTAAGAACAGAGCTCTGATAACTGCCCGGAAGGTGGGCGATAGATTGCAATAACAATAAGTTTTTTTGTTGATTACTAGGTTAAAATTTCAAAGTTAGCTGTAACTTGAGAAAATTGAGGAAGAGGACGGAATGCGAAGTGTTTATAGAGATAAATACAGAGATCACCTCCACGCTTGCCAGTACGATTTACGGAGACCACTTCGTAATCCGTAATAGGAGGAACTTCATTATTATCACGACATCACGTTTCTGAGAAAATTAAAAATTTCGGCTGGGGAGAGATGGACATAAGGTGTCACCTCAGTTTAGGCAGAGATTGGAGAATGCGAATGAGGTGACAATGAAGGTAAAAGGAGATTCTCCGCATTTAATGTCGTCAGAACAACGACCCAATGGGAAGGAGACAGAAGAAATGGAGAGAGAGAAGGTGAAGAAAAAGCCGACCCCTTGGAAAGGAAATAGAGTAGGTCGGAAGAAGAGAGATCGGGTCGTTCCCTCATTGGAGGAAAAGAAAAGAGAAGTTTTCGTCGTGAGGAATTTAGAAAGGAGAAAGGAGAAGGAAAAAGACTTGAACGTGAGTGGATGGAACCGCTCTTGGATGCGGAAAGAGAGGAAACCCGAAGTGAAGGTGGATGATTGTGATAGGCCGAGACGACGCACCAAACCCGGAACGGAGAGTGGAAACCAGGCAAGGAACAGCAGCTGGAAATTAAGGAGGATTCCAGATAGGATAGGAAAAGCTGGCCAAGCCGGTAAGACTAGAGATAAGTGCTCTTCAGTGGCGACGTGCGGGACCGTACACGTAAAGACTGGAGTCAGAGACGGAGTTGGCCATCACACGCGTATGTTTTATCGCAGTGAGCAAGATAAACTTAAATTCACCTCAGAAGGGTTTGTTAGTAAAGACTCTCGACCACGAGTTTCGATTTTGCCCGGAATCCTTGCGGAGATAAATTCTTCCGACAAGAGCGACCGGAAATCTCACTCGCCAGTCAGTGAATCGTTTGTCCAAGAAACGGAGGAAGCTATTTTAGGAACTAAGCAATTGGAAAATATTCCACGAGCCAAATTGGATAATTTCGTCTTGACCGACATTGAAAACGCCATTCGACAAGGGACCTCTAGCCCAGCTGTGAATGGATTTGAAGACGCCGACGGAGATGTCAAGACGAATGCAAACCAGTGGCAATTGCAAACTTCAGTCTCTTCCGAGAAGAAGGAGCCATTAAGCAATATATGCGTGCCTTTAGCGTCTCGTAGTATTGACAGGGCCCTAGTCGTGCTACCGCGCTCGGTAGGCCGCGTTGCTGCTTTTGGTAGTGAATTTTCAGACTCTTACGTTCCATTTTATATTGTGTGAATGTGTATGGATTCTGTGACTTTATTAGGATAATTTGCTAGTTAATTAATGCTATATTTATTATTTTTCCTTCTACTAGCAACCTTCCACGATAGCCTTTGGTAAAAGGTGGCGTACCGCGTGATCCCCGCTGGCGCACCCGAAACAGGAAAGCTGGACGTTCAGCCTCAGCCTAGCCCAGCCGTGCTTTACGTCGAGGCCCAAGAAACGGAGTCAGCCTTGGATTAAGGCATAAGGAAGGAGTTTATTTCGGATTCAACGATTTGAAGCCTCACGGATCAGGATCCACATTAGCATCTTAATTCGGACGTATATGAAGTAGATTCTTCAGTCAAAGAAGAATTTTGTATCAATTGGACAAAATTATTAATAGATCCTTATATGCGGATTTATGATATTGAATAAGCCAGTGGCTAAATTCATCAAAACCTGTAAAATTATTTCGTTATGCCCGACATCCGTTGGGCGTAACTCTTTTTCAGTGATTAAAATTGATTGTTTTTTATATCAATTGTGTGTCTACCGCCTTCCCCTCCTGTACACTAAAGTTTTATCACTCTGCTAGCTTTTAGTTGTGACATAAGGTTTGCTAGAACATAATCAAGGTTTGCAGAAATACTCCTAATATTCAAGTAGTAAATTGATAAACTATGCTAAATTATGGGTGATGGGATTAAAGCTAAAGAGGAATTTAGAGCTTCTAATGGAAGCGGATTAGAAAAGCCAGACATTAATGCGCAGAAGTCAGTGGCTATGGCTAAGAGACGCTGAACATGACAGTCTCTCTGATCAAAATAAGAACCAGGTAACGTCAGATAAAGAGTCAGTAGACGATATATGATATGGTACAACCAGAATACAAAACAGACAAATAAAACTACTTGAAAAAAGAGTGCGAAATAGCAAACCTGCAATGGCCAAAATGAAATTGTAAAGTGAACAAAGATCAGTTACAAAATAAAGCTATATATTAAATCCAAGTTGACAAAGCTGTCGACTAACTATCAGCATTAATTAGGTATACAAAATAGCTAGTGTTTTAACTTAATTATATACAATCAAGATAATAAAATAAACTAAAAAAATCAACACTAAACCATTACTACATTATGTTTTCACTAAAAATAGCATATATAGAGCAACAATGATCAATCGTCAGCAACTAATTAACTAAATTTTCAGCAAAAAATTTGAAATGATATTTTAACATAGAGTAGAATTGAAATATGCTTCACAAGAGTACATTTGAAAAGCCATTATATATTAAAAGTACAACATTTAGTAATACCTACATTGCACACAAATGCATACACAATTGATAATGGAACTACGTTGAAAGACAAGGGGCTAAATGTGAATTATTCATTATTGGACCAGATGAAAGTCATCAGTTGATGATATTAGAATGGGTTTTCCCAATGAGTTTTTAACAAACACTTTGCCACCAAAACTCCAGGCGTTCGTCACTCCGAATTTGGCTCTAGCTGCACGCAGGAGCCTGTATCGATTAACTGTGAGGTCCTCAAAAATCACTACACGAGTGGACTTCAACAATCCTCGATTTTTTATAATAATGTCATGTGTAGCCTGTGAAGCCAATTGGAGAATAATAGGACGAGGAGATGGACTGCCGTAATGTCAGTTGGCATAATGGAGACGTTCAATTTATCAAGGAATAAATCACTGATGACCTTTGGTAGAGACTCTGTTGGCTTCTCTGGTAGACCAAAAATGCGTAGGCTGGTACGTCGGGAATATTGTTCGAGGGCATCGATTTTTTTAAATGCCTCGTTGATCCGTGATTTTCCCTCGGTAAACATCGAACTGTCCAGGGTGCTCAACCGCTGCATAATTTCAGTGTTCTGTTTTTCGAGATCCGCCATCTTAGTCTCAAGGAAATTCAATCTGGTGATCAAAGGGCCTAATTTTTGCAACAGTTCTTGAAATTTGCTATCAATGAGCTCCATAACTTTTTCGAAAACATTAGTGACGATTAAGTCAGTTGAAGCACTGTCGGCGTTTTTCGGCATTATTAACGAAATAGCCGGAAAAACAACTGTAATGCGTCTAACTAATAAAAACTAGGCAGCGGAGATAATTTCTTAACAGTTCAACAAACTTGGAGACGTTACACCCCCGCCAAATAGTAATGGAAAGTGCCAAGTGATTAAATATTCAACCGAAAATTTATAAAAAAAAATGTCAAAAAGCACCTGAATTTAACTACACAGCAAGTGTAGAAAAGGTAGCTGATTCAACAAACAGATTCAATGATTCATACTGGCTCTAAATAGTAGAAAAAAATTCATAGAAACAAAAGCAGGCGTCGCACTCTGCGAGCAGGAATATCAGGAGCACGTCCGTACTGGTCGGCATCAGAGATTTATTTATGTAGTTTCTATTTTCGTTTTTTCTTTTAAATAGATAAATGAAATTAATAAATGAAATTAATAAATTACTAAATTAAAAAATGAAGCAGAATAGTCGACTCGAAGGCAATTTGTTTTATACTATGACTTTTAATATGCTTTCCACGTTTCAACGATATCTCCACCACTACTATAGTAGAACAAGTGCATCATGGGTAAAATCCAGACAAAGCATACTGATGAGAAGACTTACTGCGCATGTCAAAAAGATCGTTCAACTTACGTGGCGACAACTATAGTCATATTTAGGGAGGGGGGGGGGGGAATCATAGCTTCTTGCGCGCCTCCATACGACACAATGCAAACCTCTAAATTATGCGTCCTTTCAACCTTACGTTGGGGCTCCATCCTAGACGCTCCATGCGATGCTTACCGCTTCGCGCCGCACCTGGTCATATTTATATTAGCACTATCGCTCGTCGAAGGCAGATCCCTTTTACAGACGCCATCTTGGAATGAGCGGAGCTTAGTGAAATAGATCAATTTCAGTAATGTTATGCCAGGATTAATATTTAAGTGTTTATAAAACTAAATACTCTTTAGAAAATATGCCCCATAAATGATTTTTAATGATGAAATTCTTCCTTGCCCATGCTGTCTATGCTGCGAGATATTCCGTCAGATCAATAAAAATGTGAGAACAGTGAAGGTGAAACAGATGATGATACTTCGCAGTTTTATTAATATATTGACAAATTTAACGTTATTAAGATATAAGAGTTCCAAATTTCAAACTCGATTTCTAATTAAAGATATCTCTTTTTCAAAATTGAATCGCTGTCTATTTTATGAAGCAAACATTTTCTGAACGATCAATTAATTCAGTCCTTACTTATTGCAGAAACTGTAATTCTTTCAGAACCAGGAACATAATCATCAGGGAAGTCGATATTCACCACCTCTTTGAAAGTAGACTGCTTTCTTAAGTCCGCTACAACAGCTTTGTTTACATATACAGGTTTTCCTTCTGCCTGTAAAGCATACGAAAAAATATTTCCGTAAAGCCTAATAAACGTTTCACCAAGCATGTGCAACTGCTTGTAAAGCCTGTAGAGAATGATAGAAAACTAAGTTATTTAAAAACCAATGGAAACAGTATGTGCTGAAATTGTGACATAAGAAATAAATTAAAATAAATAAAATAGAGAAATTCTCCCCAGATAGCTATCCGTTTTATTCTGGAAAACTGTACAGGGTGTTCCAAAAATATACAAGACAGTACTGCTGGGTAGCCTATCTTCTCGCTTCAGGGGGCGCTTCATAAAATGATAATTGGGAAATTTTATTCTGTTAACCCATTTACGCCAAAATTGGTAAAAATGGAAATTGAGACTTTATATCTTAAATTTACATTCTGTAACATGTAAAGACAAAAAATAATTTACAAAGACATAAAAAAATTACATGATGACAGTATATAATTTTAAATAAAATCTAAGTTTGGAATCGCTAGGCAACAGGCTAGGAACTAACGTCACTAGGAATTTTAATTTTTAATTTTTATTTTTAAGTTATCATGGAGCATGTTTAATTTTTAAGTATCATGAAATAATTGGCTATTTATTGGAATGCATTTTCATTTCATCGAAATTTTTATTGTGAACTTTTCCGATCTTAATTTCAAAATTCAAATTCTTCAAGAACCTACAAAATCCAAAATTTTTCATCGTTATCATCCAGAGACTTTCAATAGGTAGACATGTCATTTACTTAATTTCATACGGACTCTTAGGTGTTTCATTGGATATGTTCAGATGGCGCTGTAACAACGAAGACGACGTCATAGTTTCGATTATAAGTTTCGCTAGATGTTCAAAGTTTAGCAACGATCAATTTGACGAGCGAAAACCATCATAGAACTTGTCAGATTGTTTTACTAAGGCATGTCTGGTCAGCGGTGTGCTGCAAAATTTTGTGCCCAACGTCATGGTGTAAAGCATCTTTCGTTCTTTACATTTCAAACGGAGCCTGAGAAGTACGTTTATTTACAGTAAATATCTTATTTATAAGTTATTAACTTCCATAGTGCCTAACAACAATCCAACCTTCATTTTTTCCAACAAACTAAAAAACACTGATTGCTAAAATCCAATATATTGTTAAAAGCCGAAAATATATTGTAATCTTAATTTTTTACTATAGTAGCTATATCGATTATTTTAAAAAACGCGCCAAAAATTTTAAAAATCAAATTAAATCCTAAATAAGCAATTTTACCTATTATAAATTATAAAATTCATTACATTATGTTTATGATTATTATTTTTTAATTCTAATAAAGATAGTAAAAATACAAATAAAAATCTTTTGAAATTGATTAACGAAATTTTTCAAAAATAAATCAGTTCATGTTTTTTCATTTTTTGATATTCATTACATATGCATAATTATACTTTCTTAGTTTATTGCTGTCGTTAACTTAAAGTTTTTATATTTTTGACATTGTTAGGTGCAAAATATGGTTAATAGCTTATGGAAGAAGCGACCTGCTTACTGAAATTTTTGAAAAAATTCAGTAAAAATTACGTACTATGTGCAGCGCATTTTACAAATGAACAATTTTATAAAGCCAGCAAGAAAAGCCGTCTATTAAATCAGCAGTTCCCACCATTTTTACAAGAACATGGAAAACATCAACGCATGATGCACCATCCACTTCACAGCACCATGAACAGGGCCGGCTCTACTATAGGTGCAACTGCTGCACTTGCACAGGGCGGCAAACTTTTAGGGGCGGCAAGGGCAAAATTGCATTCTATACGGGGCGGCAAAATTGCTAGAGCCGGTACTGCCCATGATAACAATACCAAGAACAGATCATCAATGCCCCTTCCGCTCTTTGTACATCAGAAGTGCACTATGAATCATCCCAAGATGACCCCAAAGAGTCACTTCAGGAAGAAAAAAAAATTACCATTTCTCAACACACCACCACCAAAAAAGTAGAAAAAAAACAAACACCAAGAGAACTAGCTGCCACCTCGAAAAAAGCTACTACTAATGAAGCTAAATAAATACAGAGTAAGTTTCCAAAGAGGCATAAAACAATTAACTGAAATGCAGGCAAAGTTTATATAACAGTGTTATAATTATCTATAGTTGATATTCGAGACTGAAATTCAGCACAAAATAAAATTGCTTGAAATTTAAAATGTTTTTTGCCGTTTCTGTTTAAATATAAGATGTCCAGTAAATAATTTTAAAATTAAAAACATAAATAAAAGAAATGTTAAACTGAAAAAAACTTTGTACAACGAAAGTTTTACTCGACGTGTTCAGTTAAATTTCCTATTTCAATTGTAAGACATTGCAACAATGTCTAACAATTGAAATCGGAAATTTACCTGGACACGCCCAGGTTTTACTGTGACGTCAATAATGCCTTGCATAAATGTTACTACTTGCAAATGCTCAGAGGGCGCCTATTAACAGCATATTACATTTTTTCTATGGGAAAATAATGAAATGGCATGTCTCTCTATTGAAAGTCTCTGTTATCATCGTTATCATTTCATATTGTCACCTTTTAAAAAAGTGCCGAGTCAACAATTAAGTCCGTTTCTACGAGGTTTGAAAAATTATTGCCAGGGCAGTGGACTTGAGATTACTTGGACCGTTAGAAGCTTTGTTATTAAGTAATCTTTTAAATTTTATTAATTTTAAGTTCCTTTTTAATTATATTCTTGTAATTTTTTTATGTCTTTACATGCTACAGAATATAAATTTAAGATGGGTTAACAAATGTGATGTTTTTACACAACCCAATTTCCATTTTTCCAATTTCGGCATAAATGGGTTAACAAAATAAATTTTCCCAATTATCATTTTATGAAGCGGCCCCTGAAGAGAGAAGATAGCAGTACTGTCCTGTATATGTTTGCAACACCCTGTACAAGGTGACTAAAAGTCTGCTGCACTCCTACTTATGCAAATAATAGAGATATCCCAAATCTCTTGAGGCCAATAAATGGAAAATTGGGGGTGGGCGGTCAGATGGTCCAGTCAGATTGATTTCAAACATACAATTTAAGACACGCAAAGTGTAAACTTGTTCAGCATCACATTCTGAACACTTTAATTGGTTTGTTTCTTCAAAATTCAATAAAGGGTTCTCTGTAAAACAAGAATTCAATATCTACAGTTGATCAACACCACTTTCTACTGTTCAGGACGAAAAAACTTGAGTGCATGCATAATTATGCATTAGAGCAGATGGGCATCACATCGAATGAACACATTCTGGACTAGCATTAACCTAACCTAGCCTAACCTAACCTAATCTAACTTCTTGCCTCATCATCACCAATGCAACACCATTGAACTAATAATACACGTGCTGTTTACTCTTTTGTTTATCATCGTGTTGCTTCTTTATTTGAATCTCATGGAGTGGTTATCTAGAACAGTTTCAGGGCTGATTTATGTCAGGTTAATCAATTTTCAAACAGGTTTTTCATCCCGAACAGTGGAAAGGATATCTCCGTTTTCTGTACAGGAGGAGTGCAACAGAATTTTTAGTCACCCAGTAGAATCTCTGGAACTTTAAAAAAAAACACAGCAATATAGTTTCTTTGCGTCAATTATCCATTTATCGTTTACAATTTTTAGATATGGGAAGGAACTTTACCTGAACCAGTAATTTTTTCAGAATTGCATCTCCTGCTAAAGCGGACTTTGCAGTTACTTTGAATTCAATGAAACCAATTTTTTTCGGAACTATATAGAAGGAGGTAGATGTACCATCATCCGCTTCGACCTAAAATGTGATCATTTAAAAATCATTTTTATAATATATACATATTCATAAATTTTACCGCTTTTTAAGATGTAACTCTAGAATCTTTCCGAATAGCGTTTTAATCGGCGAAAAATCTTATATTTTATTAAATAACTAGTAGAGGCACCCGGCGTTGCCCAGGATAATTACAGTTGAGGTAAACAGACCAATCCCAAGAAGTTAAATAATAATTCAAAGTTTGTTTTCAGCAATTCTACAATTTCCTGCAGTACACTTTCCCATTGTTCAGATGCTTCCGACTCCCAGATAACTTTTTGTCTTCTTTGACTATACTCGTTTTTTACTTCATTGGCATTCATTAGATATGAATTAACAATATCCTTTGAAAAGATTATTAAAGAGCACAATATAGTGTGCTTGTTGGTTTGAAGAGTTTAGTTGATGTATGCTTTGTTATCGGTTATGTCGTAAACTGTCGTGCGAGACCGACAGCGTTCTTTTATACCCAACCCACTGGAAGAGAAATGGGGAGCTGCTGTCGTCTCTGGAAAATACTACATTGTTCAAGGTCTCCAAACACACAAATAGCCTGAACATTTGTTAGGGAGCTCAAGGGAAACACTGTAACTCTTTAGCCTCCTCAATAGACATTGCCTTATTTATGTTCTGTCATTGCATCATCATTTCCTGCTCATTGTTATTAATCCTTGGAAACGAATGTTCTATTTCCAAGGCAAGAGCACATTCTATCATCTGTTTTGATGCAAAAATTATTTCCCCGGCATTAATGTGGAAATATATGGCAACAGTAATTCGATGAAAGCGCTCTCTTCTTGGGTTGCAGTGGATGTACGTGATCGTTTGCGTCTATGGGCTCTCCAGTTCCAAAAATCTGACTGGGGCTAATCACTACTTGGTTATCTGTTGATACAATTGCAACTCTGCTCTCGATGTCTTGAAGCAAAACGTGGCCATTCATCACTTCGTGTGGTCTAGCAGTCATCGTTTCTTTTATTGACACACTCGGTGGTGCTGGGGAAACAAATACAACACCGAGCAAAGGGACTGCTTCCTCAATCGCCTTTCCATTCTTTCTCAATAGTCTGCTAACTCTCCATTATCTTCAGTTAGTGCTCATTTAACCTAGCATTGCCCGGGACTTTATTTAATCTCTTGTTGTCCTGCCTCAGATTAAAATGATATGATCTTCGCCACCGGGGAACATCACTGGATAACATCACTGGATACTTTAGACCCATCTTTCCTTCGAAGTTTCACTTGCTCCCGTTGTTCAGATGTTTCCAACGTACGGATAGCTTTTTGTCTTTTTTGTCTGCATAGTTTCTCTGATCAATACTCGTTCTCTCTCTTTCCCTGTCAAACACACAAATTTTCGCCAGTTGTCTGGACGTTTGTTAGGGAGCTCAAGGTAGAAACGTGTAACTCTTTAGCCTCCTCGATAGACACTGCTATATCTATGTCCTGTCATTGTATCATCATTTTATGCCGCTAGCGGTCTCGCGCGACAGTTTATGTCGCTAGCGGTTATAACCGATAACAAAGCATACGTCATCTAGTCTCTTCAATCAAACAAGTACAGTATATTGTTCTCTTTAATAATCGTTCGAAGGATATATGTTAATTCATATCTAACGAAATGTCACCGAAGTAAAGAAAACAAAACAAAACGAGTATTGTTCAGGGAAGACAAAAAAGTATCCGTGTTTCAGAAATATCTGAACAACGGGAAAGTCTACTGTAGGAAATTGTAGAATTGCTGAAAACAAATTATGAGTTATTATTATTTAACTTCTTGGGATTGTTCTGTTACCTACAACTGTAATTATCTCGAGCAACGCCGGGTGCCTCTGCTAGTAAATAGATATAAATGAAATAAAATTACTCGCTTTTATAATATACAAATCAAATGCCAACACAAACTTAATCTAAATCACTTATAAATTATCTTAAACTGATTTTAAATTCCTTATAAATGCAGATAGTGACTAGTTTAAAAATAAATTTCTTTGCTCAGATGATAATTTTAAGGAAGAAAACGGGAAGCGTATCAGGAAGTAAAAGCTTTTTCCTTTCTGTTTATAAATAATGTATTGAACGAGTAAAATATTTGTTTTCAAAATCCTCATCAGTACTCTTTTTGACGTCAGTCGCTAGAGAAGCCGGAAAAAAGACTCAATAACAATTTGTCCTTCCATCAGCCAGTAATATTTGTTTCCCAAATCCATCAATTCATTGCAACCATCTATGCTTGTATTTTCCAATTTTTTCCTGGAGATATATTTACTTCAATACAAGGTTGCAATTTTATTTTACTTACTTTTACTTTTTTAGAAACTTCTGAAGCTGAAATGTTTGTGTTTTCTGAAATATTTATAACATTCTCCAAGTCAATAAATGAAAATTCGTCATGTGGGTTTTCAAGTGTGACTATTGCCTATAAAATTCGAAAATAAATTATAAAATAAGTAAAAATAAATATTTAAAAAATAAAATTGAAGAAAGAAAACAATAAATATTTGACCCGTTTCTCAATAATTGTTATCTCAAAAACCTTAAAATTGTTTCAAGAATAAATTAGTTATAATGCGTATTAATGTAACTGTAAAGGCCTTAAAACATACCTACTCAAATTCGTTTCATTTAATGATTCCGATATTTCTGAAAATTAAACTGCAACCCGTGAAGAGATTTTTTTAACTTATGCGATGAAATTTTAATATTCATGTAAATACTGTCGAGTCGAGCATATATCGTAAAACATTATTTTAAGCTCATTACCGTAAAACTATGCTGCAAAACATCTAGTCCCATTTTTCTTCAGAAAAAGAATATTTTCAAGAAAAATGAATTCAAAAATATTTCTAAAATTAATCTACTACGGCATAGAAAAAATGTTACATTATATTTTTAAATTCTGTAAGTTTATAGGCAAGAAAGGATTCAATGAGAATGTTTTTATTAGTTTTCATTTATTGTCTAACCTCAACGTCTTCTTTCAGATAATTGAATACAAGTGCTTTAAGGACAAAAGTCTCTCCTCGGATGATTGAATACGGCATATTAAGAATCACGAAGAACGGGCGGAAGATTTGTAACTAAGAATGAAATTTTTAAAAAATGTAGTAAAATTGTGAGAAAGAGAATTAGTAAAGCAGCCTTGATAAACACGCTACCTTATGTGGATAATCGATTAAGCCTATTCCAGTTTCATCGTCTATTGCAAAAGCACTGATAATATAAGAAGTAATTGTATCCGGTGCTGTCATCTCGATATTCATATTTCCATCCTTGCTAATAAATGAAAAATGTGCAACACATATCATCTGTTATTTTACAGAGAGTTGTTATGAATCTATGGTAACAATTAGCATATTTAAATGTGGCGCGCGCGTGAGCTATCTCGTGGAGTATTGTTAGGGCAGATATTAAAATAGTTTATTCGAACAGCGAGCTAAAAAATTGAGTTATGTCACCAAAAATCGACAGGTATTGGAAAGGCTACATAACAGCCATTTTTCGACGTCAAATTCAGCTACTCCAAAGTTCTGAAAGCATGCAAGATGCGAGGCTTCGTAGTTTCCAAGAAACGGATATCAAGTGTACTAAAGCCAAAAGCGGCGTCATTCCTGAGGGTAAAAAGCAGGCCAATCCGAGGCCATCCACTAGCCGTACTCCTGACGTCGTCCGGAAAATATGGGCTCTAGTAACCGGATGAAACCTACTAACACAACGGGCCATTGCAAAGAAGGTAGGCACATCTGAGTACACAGTAAACACAACTATTAACCGTAATTTACAACCGTGGAAACGACACATGAGCCACGTTCTTAAGTTGTTGCGGCGCCATGTTCAAGAGCGATGGGCTAACTGCAGTATACTATAAGAACGATACTTGGCGAATGAAAAGTGGTCACACTAGATGAGGCGTACGTTTATTTAAGTGACTGCAACAAGACCCGAGCCATTTTTACCGCCACATGTCATGATCGTGGCGAGATACAGCTACAATGGCAAGTTAACTTTACTCAGAATTGAGTCAAACGCCAAAGTCAACGCCATGTAACTGTCAGACTAACGTTCTAACCCTCATATTTACCCGTAACATCACCGCTTTGTACAGTACAGAGGTAAATAAGATATGGCTGCACCAAGACAAGGCGTCGAGTCACACCGATGATCAACTCACCTGTTCCTGGAACGCATGCAAGAAGATACCGCAATCTGTTCAATTCCATTCATTGAGATACTTGTCAAGTTGTCGGAAGCCTCGACTATGGTCTACATAACGGCCTACATAACGGTCTCTCGGAATGAGACGACCGCGAACGTTGAAGGTCTTTGGAAAGCTTGTCAACAGAAGTGGTTAGAATTGTTCTTGCTGTTCTGCGTTCCAACCTCCTGCAGTGGAATAGTGTAGTGCAGGGAAATAGCAGCGATGCATGGCTACCAGATTGAATACACTCGATGGTGGTGTTTTCCGCCTTTTCTGGCCCTGTGGTATTGTTACCATAGATCCCTAACAACCCTCTGTATTATTAAAATTGCCATTGAAAAAGTCAATGTAAACAATTAAGAGTCGAATAATGTAAATATTTAAAATGATATGTAAATAACTACTCTACAGACATAGTGAATCGGATCCGAAGAACGCAAAGAGCCTTTAATTGGAAAAGTGATGGCATTCCAAGTCAGTCCCTTTATGGAATTTTGCTAATTGATTATTTAGAAAAAGAATAACCATTACTGATGAATGCTACTTAACACTGGACAAGCTGAAAGCAGCACTACAGGGGAAACACCCGGGAATGTCAAGGGGAAAAAAATAGTTGTTTTGCCACGACAATGTACCTATTCATTCAAGTGCAATCATTTATCAAAAAATTGACAGAACTGAATTTGAAATCTATCCTCATCCGCTGCAGCCGCTTTATTTGGCTCCCTTGGACTTTCAGTTGTTCTCGAAATTCAAAGCATTCCTAGCTGGTAAGAAATTTCGGTCGGAATCAATGCTGTAAACGGTTATTTTGGGGTTCTCGTAGAAACTCTCTTCCGCGAGGGAAGCGAGAAATCGAGAAACGTTGGACCAATTATAATAAGCATCGAATGGAATACATTGAAAAAATAAAATAATAATTCTAATAACTTATCAGATTTACTTTGCTTTCATTGTCATTCTGGAAATGTTTTAATCCACTCTCGGTTTGGGCAATCTGAAGGAGCCACCCAAGAAATTTATAATCGCATAATTTAAATATAATTTTGAAAAAGGAACTCTATATATTTTGGGCGTGTAAAATTAGTATAGTCTTTTCTATTCACAAATTTTTCTAAATCAGATTTGGTAATATTTATTGAGTCTCTTGAGTGTGTGAAAGCTGATATCTCACAATGCTCAGTTTTGAAGCCATTGCTATTCAATTATTCAATATTTTATTAGATATTTTAGGAGACTTTACGAAGGTGGCACTGCAGTCCTACCTATGTAAGTATTTTATGAGGTATTTCGTTAGGTATTTTACGAGACTTTATGAAGCCAATCTGTCGACATAGCTAACGCCTGCAGAAAAGTAGCAATTTTTTTTTTTTACATCATTTTATCAGAATTTTACAATGTCGCTATTTGACCAGTGTTCGACATCGTTTTCCGAATCACCTCACATGAAAAATTGAATTTCGGTTATATTCACCCTGTACGCGTGACAATGCAAAAGTCGGGATGTTCTGCTTATTAGTAGACCATATTTAATAAAATATTCTCAAGGCAGATATTAAAAGATTGCTGCGAGAAGAAATTCATTAGACGGACCTAAGCGAACCGGAAAAATAGGAAGGCTGCATAGACCTATTTTGGAACAGTGCTGGGGGATAGAAATAACGCCACCTACGTAATCAGTGTTATGTAGATGGTGTTGGTGGAAAGCGCTTGTAGCTTCAATCTTCCTTGACAACAAATGGATTAATTCCGAAGAATTTCATTGGAAGATACCAAGAAATGTGTTGTCGAAAGCTCCCTGCGTACAAAGCCACTACCACCACATAAGTTGAACGATCTTTTTGACATGCGCAGTAAGTCTTCTCATCAATATGCTTTGTCTGGATTTTCCATTGATGCAGTTTACTATAGTAAAGGCGGAGATATCGCTGAAACGTGGAAAGCCTATTAAAATCATAATATAAAACAAATTGCCTTCGAGTCGACTATTCTGCGTCATTTTTTAATTTAAAAAAAAAAAACGAAAATAGAAACTAAAAATAAA
>JAHWFO010001924.1:649-36039 GCA_023313115.1 Rhysida immarginata
TTATTTAGTCATTTTAACTCTAGGCCTAACATAAATTAGCCATTTTTTACAATAGGCCTAACGTTATTTAGCCATTTTTAACCATCGCCCTAACATTAATTAACATATTTAACAATAGGCCTAACAGGACTGAATTTTAAAATGAAATGAGCACGTGCATCAAGAAAGCTTCATAACGGGCACGTGCTCCAGGCTGCCATCAACAATGCTTAAATGATAAACAAAAAGTAACACTGTATTCACTTATGACTCATCGGTAGGATTCGATTGATATATTACATGCCCTAAGTTCATATTCTTAACATTAGTGCACGTGCTTGAAGGGGTCCACGAGAGCTCATCAAAAGTTGATATATCGCTGTTAAGTTCTTCCATTTTCACGTTTTTGTGGAAACGATGGCTGGCTAAGCACATAAAGGTACTGATCATGCTTGTATTCTTATATATAGCTTTAGCTAAAGCTCGTAATAAGGGGTCATTGAAGTACTTTTTGGGGGTCATTTTCTCGGACGTAGCATTTCGAAAATCGAAAAGAATGTCATATTCGTCTTGTGCTCGTCATTCCCGTTCGAATGACATATTACATGCCTTATATTGCCAATAAAAAAATTTAATGGTGGGGTTTGGGTCTCAATAGTCACGTGACTGTTAGACCGATTTCGACGACAAACTAATCAGGTGAGCTCAGGAAGGGTCTCTATCGAACAGCGAAAAAAGAACTTGAAAAAGTTAAAGCATTCTCGAGAAATCGTCGGACATACAGACGGACGGACGGACAGACAGACACACAAACAGAGCGAAACCAATATATGCTTTTCAGCATATAATAAGTCGGATAAAAATATGATTAATAAAATGGATGAATTTGAACACAGGATAGTAAGATCTAGAAAAAGAGCTGACATTTCGGATAGAGGCTACAAAATTTCTTCAGCTTAAAAGGTTCTGTGACACATTCTGCACTTATCACACCCACAAACCCTATCTTCTCCCAGTACCACATGTTCTGCATTATCTCCACACAGGTTTGATTAGTTCCCCTAGTGTTCAATTAGGTTCCTTATCCTCTCCCTTACTGTCTCAAATCCATTCCACTGTTTCTGACTCCACCCATAACATTATTCTTAGTGATCACTGTTCCAGCATATACAGGGCGAATACAAAAGTCTGACCCCCCCCCCCTTTTATTTTTTGAACCGAAGCAGGTATGTCAATTTTGATGGATCCAATGAATAGGAAATTGTGGGTGGCCTATCCCATGGTGCACTTTTCATCATCCCAAATATGCAAATTAGGACACATTCAAAAATTATCTCAAAAACCGTAAGGGATAGAGAAAAAAACTCAGTTGCAGACTTGTTCAGCATAAAAAAAACAAACAAAACAATAAAAATGATCCATATTGGACCAACCAATCACCCACAATCACGTGGTGAACTGCACAAGGAAAACTGAATGTTGATATTTCCACCATGTAAAGCATGCAAATCAAAAAATCAACAGAAATTACCATACTCACATTCACTTTCATGCGGAAAAGCAAATAAAAGGCATGTGTAGCGTTTGCTGTAAGTGGTGTATTGCGTGGTGACAATAATACGATCTGCCTCCATTCTCGTTATATATAAGGCTATTTTTTAATAAAAGACTATGGTACTATAATTAAACACTACATTTTGATAATAATGACAATAACGATATATAATGGTAATTAGAAGTTGGCATGTCTGCGTGAGAAGAGAGAGTTCTGTTCTCTTTGGTTGCTGCGATCGCTCTGTTCTGGTCTCCTCTCTTCCCAGAGTGCCACGCGTGTTTTTTAGTGGCCTCTGGTGGTCGTTCAGTGAAGTCGGCTTCACCGCCATCTGGTGGCGACCCGCAGAAGATGGCCGCGGAGCTCGCCATAGCATGTTTCAACACGTACAAGACAGAAAAAGTCCATGATGGCAAGCTACACTGTTCCGGAAGTGGTCAACATGATCTTCTGCTTCGGAGAGGCAAGGAGAAACCATGCTTGCCGATGTTTTGGCGTCAGTTAGGTTCC
Organism: Rhysida immarginata; assembly: GCA_023313115.1. Taxonomy (NCBI): domain Eukaryota; kingdom Metazoa; phylum Arthropoda; class Chilopoda; order Scolopendromorpha; family Scolopendridae; genus Rhysida; species Rhysida immarginata. The sequence continues at coordinate 2,691 of JAHWFO010001924.1, forward strand.
GTGCCCAATTGTGTTATGGTGCCCACGGTAGTCACTTCGAGCATTTTGTTGATTAACTTTTTTTTAAACTGTTTGAAGTAACTTGTTTGTGCAGTGTGACTGTTTGAAAGCTACAAACAGTTCACCACGTGATTGTGGGTGATTGGTTGGTCCGATTTGGAGCATTTTTTTTTGTTTTGTTTGTTTTTTTATGCTGAACAAGTTTGCAATTGGGTTTTTTTCTCTATCCCTTAGGGTTTTTGAGATAAATTTTGAATGTGTCCTAATTTGTATATTTGGAATGATCAAAAGTGCACCATGGGATAGGCCACCCACAACTTCCTATTCATTGGATTCATCAAAATAGACATATATGCTTCGGATCAAAAAATAAAAGGGGGGTTCAGACTTTCATATTCACCCAGTATATTTTTTCGCTTCAGAGGACCTTAACAAGGTTTCTAAAAGTCACGTGACAGATAGTACCGAGGTTGAAAATAAAATCTAAAAACACCGTACTCGAGAAACGTGCAATATACCAGGTGTTTCAAAAGATATAAATCTTCACACACAGGTAGGAGGCATGAAGGTGAACAGATTCTGTTAATACATGAGAAGTTGGAACTCAACCGTTGTCAAGTTAATGGGGGAGCAAATGACAAGTGGTAAAGTAAACACGTGTGTCAGCGTTTGAGTTATGGACAGATAAACTGCTCAAGAGCTAGCAGACATGCATCTGATGTATGGTACAGCTGGGGGTAACAGCAGGTCCCATGTACGTACGTTTTCCGAATCGAGTTGTGCCCCATCATCAAACATTTATCCGAATACATAATCTACGAGAATGTGGTGCATTCTACGATCAACCAAGGTTGTTGAGAACTCCTAACATCGAAAATTAACCACAACATCTAACAAATAAGCCAACATTGAGTACACGTGCTCTTACTCGTCAGCTGGGTTTGGACCATTCGACTGTCTGGTGGGTTATCCACACATATCACTTGCATCCATATCATTATCAGAGGGTCCAGGCCTTAGGCATCAATAATAAGCAACCTCGTTTGGACTTCGTGCGATGATTCCAGCAATAGTGGACTTGGAACCTGTCTTCACGTTACCTTGGAACCCTCATGTATTAACAGAATTTGTTCATCTTCTTGCCTCCTACCTGTGCGTGAAGTTTGGATTATACCTTTTGAAACGCCCTATATACTGCTTAGCAATAAAGTCACGGGATACGGCAGTGTTTCTAACCAACATTTAACATTAATTCATACATACATTTTAAATAATTATAAATACGTTCAAATTGCAGTTACTGTTTCATTCTATTTCTTAGCAATAAACGTATGTGTGTTTACTAAGTAGATGTCATTGTAGAAAAGTTCATGTGTTTTATAATTCCTATAGAGCAACATTAAAACGTATTACTCTTCTTTCTTTCAGGGCGAGAGAATTTGCAAGAAGGAAAAGCAGAAGTCATCGATCCCCTGATTAAACGTGAGTGTAACCCAATCATCAACATAATCAATTTATATAAATGCTAAAATATTTAGCCTTTTGGAGCCCCAAGAACTTAATGAGAAAAGTGTAAAACACCTTGTCGTAACGACCACTTTTGCTTGATCCGTAAAGTTACATGGCAAATCTTTAGCATAACGACCACGTGTCTAAGCAACCAGCAACCGGAATTTCAATCCCCTATCTCAAAATTCCTGTTACAAACTTTTAGGGAAGGTAGTATGGGGGATTCTAAACAAAAAAAAGTTGATATGAACATGAGTCCGAATTTGAACATAACTGAGATATGATGAGAAAAAAAAATGCCGCCACCAAGATCAACATGTCAATAACTCCTAGAATAATGAAATTAGGGGGAGTAATAGAGCGCATAAAGCTGGGTATACCGTTAAAATTGATCGCATTCCAATGAGTAGTTTCCGAGTTACGCATTCAAAATGGTAACAGTGCTCACATGCGAGTACTAATCAGCACGTGTTAAGATGTTGACTGCGTAACCTGGAACTACTTGTTGGAATTCGTTCAAATTTTAATGGCATACACGGTTTATGTACCCTATTAGTCCCCCAATTTTCATTATTCTAGGCGTTCTAGAACATGTTGATCTTGGTGGCAGCATTTTTATTTCTGACCATATCTCAGTTATCGTTCAAATTGGGATCCATGTTCATATGAATCACCCATACTACCTCCCCTAAAAGTTTGTAGCAGGAATTTTGAGACACCCTGCATAAACATAAACTAAAAAACCTATTTCTAACGACCATTTCCACAACCAATTAGGTCCTACCTAACGGCTAATTCCATCACTGTTCTGTAATCAATACTCAAGAGTCAAGAGATAGAAAAATGCAACCACTGGTTACTTTAGCCTACTCACATCGTTTACTATGTCAAACAAACGCAAGGGTAGGTCTTTGGAGAAGAAATATTGCTCCTAAATCACTGGCGATATTTCCATAAACATAAAGTCCGATATATCGCAATCGTTTGAGTGCGTTTGCAAAAATCCTTTCTAAAAAAACAGCTGCTCGCTCTATCTAGTCGAGTGGAATCATAATGGAGGACGAAATCCAAGAAATTTAACTCTTTTAGCTTTTAGGATAATGGAACGTTTTTAATCTTAGTCGCTAATGACCAAGTTTCAGTTTCGAATGATCATCATGAAAACTGTCTAAAAGCACAGACAGACAGAATCGCCGATGCAACTTGACCCGATGGCGACCTGTCGGACTTTATGAAAACATCCTCCATGTGCTCCAAAAAATATTTTAAACATTTAATTTTCACTTGGAAAACAAGTAAATGCAAACAAAGTAACTTTTCTAAAGAAATAAACCCATCTCTGTTCAATTATGTTATTGATTTGTAAATTAAACTTAACTAGAACGACCACTTTCGCTTGGTCCCATGGATGTCGGTACAGACAGGTAAAATGTAGAGAGGCATTAGATACAGATGTTCGCATAGGCAATGGAATCATTTCTTTTAAAACTTGGGCAAAATTCCGTTACCTGGATTCGAACCAGAGACCCGAGTATCTAGCAATTCTTTCTCCAAAAACCACTAATCCTTCAATTGACCTAGCTGCTTATCATTAAACTTGTGAGTAGTCTTTAGAACACTTGGAGATAAATAAGCCTCAATATACAAGTGTCCGCAGTGGCTCAGTTACTAAAGGTGAGGAGCATGTGCTCGAAAAAATGCATAGCCTTGCCACCTGCGTATTCTAAGTAGTTGTCTTCCGAATGAATGTGTATATAGAGTGTTTCTGAAACATTGTCACATACTTTGCATGCGTACTCCCCATGGCCAAATAAGAAACGAATATCTTAGAATTCTCAACTGTCAACGAGAAAAATGGCGTCTAAATGTGGGTGCCCCTGTGAGATTTCTTCCAAATGACGTCCATGTGCTTCGAAACAGGCGTGCAGACGTCTCTGAAACTAACAGCGAACACGTTCTAACACTCCTGTGCATTCCCTAATGGCATCAAATTCGGCGACAATGCGATCCCATAGCTCATTCGCATCCTTGATGGGGTTGCATACACGTTATCCTTAACATTCCTCCACAGATAGAAATCAAGACAATTGAAGTCGGGAGACGAGGAATCCATGCCACTGGCCCCGCACGTCCAATCCATCTTGCGAGAAAGCGGTCATTCAGAAACTGACGTGCAACCATGCTGAAATGTACCAGAGCACCATCGTGCATAAACCACATGTCCAGTCGCCACTGCAGAGGCATGTTCTCTAGCACCTGCGGCAGGATGTCATGCATGAATTGTTCCAAGAACATCCGGTATAATGGTCCGGTCAATCTCGCATGCAAACGTATGAGGCCGAACAACTCATCCCCGATAATCCCGGCCCATACGTTCATTGAAAACGTGTGTTGATGTCCTCCTTCACTAATGATGTATGGATTGTCGTTCGCCAACCTATGAATATTATGGAAGTTAAGCACTCTATCGGGTGTGAAGGTTGCCTCATCTGCAAACAAAATCTTTGCGACGAACTCTGGATCTTGAGCGCACCTTATCAGGCACCTTTTTGCAGACGGTACAAGTAGGGGAAAATCAGAGAACACGTTGTAAATGATATGGGCATAGGCGATCCTCGTGAAGAACATGCCAAACGGTCTTCTGGCTGACACCTTCCTGTAAAGCGAGTCTTCGTGTGCTATGGGCCGGATCTTCCTCGACGCATTGCAGAATCCTCCGGTCGTGGTCAGGTGTCCACACAGTTCGGTGCCTACCGCGGCCGTCACTAACTGGTACGAACTTTCCTTGCTCTCGCGGTCGTTGGTCAGTGCGAGAAAAGGTTCTGCTGCATGGTATTTGTTGTTGAGGGAATGAGTCGTGATACAAACGTCGGGCTTCGTGAGCGTTTCCATTCGCGCGTCCGTAACACAAATGCCTATCCGCCAGTTTAATAAAGATGAAATCGCCCTCCATTTTTGGGCTCACGTTTCACAGTACGAAACAACGTGTCTGTACAGTACATGAATGGTCGTATATCTGAATATGTGGTACACACGTGGAGAAATGTAACATAGCTTCCCTCTAACCCACGCTTGCAGTGAACTCGACAGTTTATGCGTTCTGCACGAAAGCACTGGGGACCGATAACGACAATTTCCGTGACCCGGTCGTCAGCCAACCTCACAGTGGCACCCATATTTGGACGGCATTTTTCTGGTTAACGGTTGAGTTTCAGACCCATGTTGACAGGACGTTTGTTTCTTACTTGGCCATGGGGTGTACGCATGCGAAGTTTGTGACAGGGTTTCAGACTCGCCCTGTATATAAAGCGACAGATATGAAGACAGGCACGATTTAAGTGAGTTGAACGCGGTAAAAAGGGTTGTAGCTCCTGAGGGGGGGTCATAGCATTTCGTAGTTAAAGGCGAAGTCTGGATGACAATGCTGTTACATCTCTACAAAATTCCGCAAAGACACTGGATGAACGTTGCTAGCGTCAACTGGCAAGAATCGTTGTAACACTGTCAAATACGCAATTTAGAAAATCTAATTAAACTGTAAGTCTATAAAAATACTGAATGAAAGCCAACAGATGCATATTTCGGGAGGCTATTTCTCCTTTAGGGACTGCACAGTTAGGACAAAAACATCTCTAACAAGTAAACGCTAATTTCTAACGGGTTATACATTAATTCTTTTCATACTTACATTTTTTATTTTACAAAAAAAGGGGGGGGGGTCTTATATTTAGAAAAATTTAGAGAAACTACATTGTAAGGTACTTACGAGAGTGGGAGAGACACAAACACTTTCCACATTTGATCTTTTTATTGATCATGGATGCGCATTTCGATTGCCATGCGATCTTCTTCAGCATGCGTGTACACAAATGTAACAAAATTCCCACTTCATTGCAGTTGTGAACTATGGGGGAAGGGGAAGGAGGGGGTTACAAAGCGAGGGGACTAATAGCAGTTTAAAAAACATTATGTCAGCCAATCAGAAGTTACACTCAAATCATTTGCTATAAGTTCAAGGTTATAGCAGGTTGAACAAAAACGATAAATAAACAATAAAAAAAAAAAAAAATAAAATAACATTTTAACTCGTTAACAACATATTATACAATGAGTTATAAATGTGGCATTAACACATAATGCAAAAATTAGAAACACAGGGGTGGGGGGGAAGGAAGGTTTGCTATATGTGGCACAGAGAAGGATAGTGAAAGGGGAAATTGTAAACAGAGTGAGGGTGGCAGGAGAGCATCCGAGGGACTAGGATTCCTGAAGGAAGGTGGAAGGGGGCGGGAGTAAAACTAACAATCACAATGATAGGATTCAAAAATCAAAATAAAATGAATACATATAAATAAATAAATAAATAAATAAATAAAAAACCAAAATAAAATAAAATAAAAAATATAAATAAATAAAGAAAATAAATTTTAAAAAAATAAAATAAATAAATAAATAAATAAATAAATAAATAAAGGAAGGAAGCTTAAAAGTGAAGACTAGTATTAACCAATCCAGGTAAGCACGTGATATAATGGAAGATTTAGTAAAGGTCACAACATGATGTAAATATGATCAAAAATTATCGGAAGATTTGGGGATAAACATCAACGGTTCTATTCTTTTATATACGTATAAATGGATAATATAAATGAGATGATGTTAACTTTAAACAGTTTTTATATAAAGGAGGCTAGGATGTCAAACGTTATTTTATAAAAGTACAAAGTTTTTGCCAATTTGTTAGGTCTGTTGGGCCTCTGTCAGTATTCATTAACTCATTAGGTGTCCTTTTTGCAATCTCATGGGACTCTAGAAAATTCAGGAATCTACGGTCATTCACTTTATGTAATATTTTAAAATCATCCACTTTAGCGTTGTGGCCTGTGCGCAGGATATGCTGTGCGAAACTGGAGCTTTCAGGTTTTCCATTTTTGATACATGCAAAGTGTTCTTTTAGGCGTGTTTTAATCATTCTTCTACTCTGACCTATGTAGCTGAGATCACATGAACTACATTTCAGTTCATAAATTCCCGAGTTTGTTTCGGGTGGTGGGCGATCTTTTATACTGCCCAGAAGTTTTTTGATGCTATGGCAAACCTTCCTTCCCCCCCCCCCCTCTCCTTCCTCCCACCCCACCCCTGTGTTTCTAATTTTTGGATTATGTGTTAATGCCACATTTGTAACTCACTGTATAATATGTTGTTAACAAGTTAAAATGTTATTTTATTTTTTATTTTTATTTTTATTGTTTATTTATCATTTTTGTTCAACCTGCTATAACCGTGAACTTATAGCAAATGATTTGAGTGTAACTTCTGATTGGCTGACATAATGTTTTTTAAACTGCTATTAGTCCCCTCGCTTTGTAACCCCCTCCTTCCCCTTCCCCCATAGTTCACAACTGCAATGTAGTGGGAATTTTGTTACATTTGTGTACACGCATGCTGAAGAAGATCGCATGGCGATCGAAATGCGTATCCATGATCAATAAAAAGATCAAATGTGGAAAGTGTTTGTGTCTCTCTCACTCTCGTAAGTACCTTAAGTAATTATCCACAGAAAATAAGGTGTTTGCTTTCTCTCTAAACTACATTGTATTTTTAGATTTTAGTGAGAAAGTCAGTGCTCTGAGTTTGGGGTATTCCCGTGGCCACCTAAGTCACCAAATCAAAGTTTTTTAGGGCACATCTGGAGTATAGCTATCCAAAACGTCGGAATTGAACTGAGTAATGGATTGCTCTGCAGGAAACATGGTCTTTACTGCGTATAGACACATTTTAAGACCTTCGTTAGAAAATCTTCATAACAAAGTTAATTATTCCGTAATATCAACATTCAAACTTCCTTTAACGTCTCCTCATTTCTTTTCCTTCACTTTCAGGTATTCAAGACAGACAAAGGGAATATTTCAAAGACCTCCAATTGCCGCGTTTTTTATGGATGGAGAAAAAGGATTTGCCTCTGGAGAAGCTTTACGTTGAACTGACTCTGACAAAGAAAGATAAAAAGGGAAGACAAATCGTGGAGAACATTGCACTGGAGAATGTGTTTCAAATGGAGGAAGAGAAAGAAAATCGTCGCCCACGCATATTGATCGAGGGTCAACCAGGGTTTGGAAAAACTACCCTCCTCATGAAAATACTTTCCGACTGGGCAAGAAAGCAAAATTACGTTTCCAGCCTTTTTAATTTGGCGTTTTTCATTCCACTGAGAAGTTTCAAAGGAGACTTAGACACTCACTTCCTTCAACAATGCCACAAAATAATTACAACAAAGGCAGAAGTTTCTCAAACAATCGGATCCATCGAAGGGAAAGTCCTCCTGTTATTAGATGGGTGGGACGAGGCCAGTGACAGTACAAAAGCGACGCTTGTGCCTCTGCTCAAAGGACTCGAGCATAACAATTTGACTGTTGTAGTCACGTCTCGCACTGGGTTCCACGACTGTCCAGAAGAAAAGGATGACATTTTAAGCATAGCAGGATGCGGTGGATACAAACATTACAAAACATGGGATAAAAGGATTCAGGTGAAAGGAATTTCTCGTGACAAAAGAAATGAATTTCTACAAAACTATTTAGAAATCGATCCCAATGAGTTGGTCAGGACCCTAGATAAGTTGCCTGTTAGATTCGACGATTTCTATCGTTGCCCACTGTTCCTCTTGTTGTTGGGAACTCTCATAAAACACAAGAAATTCCAAGCAAAGACACTGAAAACAAAAACTCAACTGTACAAAACTATTTTCAATTTTGTTGTCAATCGAAGTTTAGTGAAAGAGGAAAAATTGGGGAAAGACGTGGACATGGACCTATTTGATCCCCACAACACCCAAAGTTCACCTTACAGAGACGTTGTGATTGCTTTTGGTCGTTTATGTTTGCAAAAATTAAAAGCTCAGCTCCTATCGTTTCAAGAAAAGGAAATTGTTGTTAAAGGCTTCGATATTTATCTTTTGGGATTTCTTACAAAAAATGTTTTGTTTGAGGAAGACGAAGAGAAGGCCGCGTTCGAGCCAATACACAAAAGTTTTATGGAGTTTTTGGCTGCGTTTTATCTGTCGACGATCCCAGAGACTGAGCTAGCCACCGAAGTGAAAGAATTATTTAAAGCCAGAATTACGCCGACGAGGGATCAACTTGTGTATCCGTTTTTGTGTGGACTACTCGACGCAGATGCGGCCAAATTGTTCCGTTCACTTTTGCCCTTCAACGATATCATTCCTCTACTCGATGTCAAAAATGAATATGTGAACAAATTAGAACCAGTGTTAAACGAAATCGAAAATGCTAATGAGGAGATGTACAAGTCTTTATCTCAGTTTGTTCCTAAATTCTTAATACATAATAAGGAAGATTATGATGAAATTGAGGATGAGTTCCCTTGTGTCGACTACGGCGAGCGATGGGTTGGTCCTGTCGTAAAGCTTTCCAATAAAATTCAAATCATGAAAGAATTTAGATTCAATGACAAATGCTTAGAGACGATTAGGTTTTTAAACTGTTTGAAATCTTTTCGAATTAAAACAATGATAATAGATGATGATGCTGATGATATTACACAACTGGCAGAGATAAACAGGAAGTTTAAGTGTCAAAATCTATTCTTTTATCATTCTTTGAATAATGGTAGGGAGTCTTTGGCTAGAATTTTGGAGAGATTATCTCAATTTTGTTTTTGGGATAGATTACACTTGCTAATTGATATTAAAGATAATTATGATGAATTCGTTCAAATTTGCGAAGATCTTACGAATGGAGAATCAAAGAACGTTCATGTTTACCACTTAGCGATTTGGTATATAGATATAGGCAAGTTTCATTCCATTTCTTCTTCGTTTGCAGATCTTCTTAAAGCAAAAAAAGTTACATTTGGTATACAATTAGAAATTGGTAATTGTAAATCTGAATTTGATAAACATTTATTGGGAGATATTTTGAATAGCCTTTGGGTTTCTTCTGATGATCTCATTGTTTTACCTTCAGCGGTTTTTAAGTGTCAACGAACATATAAATATTTTGAACTAAATGGACGTTTTATAAAACCAGAGTCTGATGAAGATATTATTTGTACAACAATAAACAACTTTAATTGCACCTTCTACAAACCTAAGACTCTGCTTCCATATTTATTTTCAAAGTGCGATGAAATAAAGAAACTAAGCTGCAATAAAATCGAGGAATTCCAAGCAAACATCTTCAACGGTTGGAAAAGGTTCTTCACCATAGAATCACTCGAATTGAATGAACAATATATCAATGACGACACTTTTCATTCTCTGATTTATCGTTTTCAAAACCTCAGGAAACTCAAGATCAATGAATTAAAAGTAAGAGATGACAGAAGAGAGTTAGTCGTTGATGAATTGATGAAGACGATTTCTTCTCTTCCCCATTTGAACACACTCTCCATCCAGTGTATAAAAGATTCCTTCGTTTTGTATAATTTTTTGGAAAGACTTTCCTGCCTACCAGAAGAAGAAAAAAGAAAGATCCCGTTGAAGAAACTAGTTCTTAATCGACGTCGAGTCAACCCATTTCCAATGCACGAAATCATCCAACAATATTCATGGATCACACGCCCCAAAGGAAAAGGTAATTATTGGCAATTTAATTTTTAATCTGTTTCTTATTTGATCTAATTTATGTCTAAGAACGATTCACAAAAAAGTAAGATTCCATTGGATTATTTTATTGAGTACACAGCTCATACATTTGCACCAATTTTCTGTCTTTATTTCTGGTTCTGTTCTCAACGTGGAATGCACAGCATGAGGCCTAAATTGGATAATTTAACTTTGTTGTATAAACAGAGACCAGTCACTCTTTCAGCAGTTTCATGATGCTCTTAAATTGATGCATTCATATTATTATTGCGGCAATCTCATTTACGAGTTCCAATCATAAGAAAATGTTCAAGTCCTATCCAAGGTAACGCCTGAGGATACAGAGAGGGTTGTTAGGGATCTCTATGATAACACTACGAAGAGAGGGTCAGTTCTAAACTGGTAGCAGCCATGCACCGCTGCTTTTGCCCTGCGCGTCGCAGTTTCCACTCATGACCCCTCCTGTGTTCGATTGCCCATTTAAGTAGGCCAAAGCCACAAGAAATCAACAGGCGATGCTGTCCAGCGACTTGACGAGTATGTCGTTGAATGGAATGGAGCGGACTTCTTGCATGCGTTGCAGGAACAGGCGAGTTGACAACTCGTGAACCTGGCTATTGTGTCGCTTCTCCAGTTACAAATCACAGTAGATCTTTGTGTTTACCGTATACACAGAAGTCGTACCTTCTGTGCTATGACCCGTTGCGCCAGTGGGTTACATCACCCGACGAGAGCCAGACTTTACACACAACGTTAGGATACTCTCGAATTGGCAAACTGTCCGTCCAGCCTGCGTTGAACGAGCAACATCACATGGGGCATTGTCCTGCTGCAAGAAGCAATCCGATGAGGTGCCATAAAACTCCACCATCGTTCCAGGAAGGTGTATTTCCAAAATCTTTTGGCATCGTGGGAAGTTCAGTCTCATCTCTTGGTGATAGGTCCTACGCAATCTGTATGGTCACACCCTGTCCGCACAGCCAGAGTCCTTCACTGTGGGTCTCAGGCATTCTGGATCGTATTTTTCGTTTGATTGTTGGAGGGTGAAGCCGTTTTCATCACTCCACATAACCTTTGCCCAATCAATTATCACACCATCGTAGACAACGAACAGCATTCACCCTTCAGACAAATGGCTTCCTCATTCCGGCTCTCCCACATCTCATGGAGGCCACGTTGCACTGTGCACACTGATGGGCCAGGGGCTGTGGCTGGTGAATAGGTGTCTTGAGTCCCCTACGCCTGAATGGTCCCCACCTGACAAGCGGGGTCCATGGCTTCATGTGGCCTGCACCAAACACTTACACGACCATCGGCCTCATATAGTTGAAACCGTGATTCGTCGGACCAGGAACCCTTCGCCATTCGTCAGCGGTCCAATGTTGATGTTGGTTAGCCCAGGTATGGCGTTGCCGGCGATGTGCAGCTGTCAAGAGTTGCACACGCATAGCCTCCTCCCAAAGCCTGCATCTGCCAATGTTTGCCGAAATCTCATCATGGAGACAGTTGTGGGACGTCCCTGGTTGTACGCATGGTTATTTGGCCCGCTGTCGCTCTTCAGTCAGCAGTTGCAAGCCGGGTAACCCGGCGAACATCTCTGGCATCTAATAGGTGTGGGCGGCCCGTCCGCTGTCCGACATGGGTTGTAACCCCTCGTTGGGTGTACTCTCGATAGACCCTTTCCATGGTTGTGCAGGAAAATTTCAAGATGTTGTATAATCTGATATTGAGGCACCCATCCTTATGGCACCAACAATCGCCCCCTGTTCAAATTCAGACAGTTCTCGGCGTGCTGCCATTTCTGCAGCTAGTTTTGTGTGATATCAAGAAGTCCTCTGCACCTGCATTCCGAGAAAGGATGCAGCGGGATCTGTCTCATTACAGACAGGGAACCTGAATGGATAGTTTTGGCAGAGCAGTGTATCTAAAGAATGTTTGGGGCTTTGTTTGTATCTTCTACAAATCTCCACTTTTAGTCCTATCTTGATGAAATTTTTGCAGACTTGATCTTTAAAAGCAAAAGGAAGGTCACTGTCTAGCTGAGATTTCGAAAGAAAAAATAATGAAGAATTGCAACACCATCAAGGAATCATGAGAATTAATTGAAATTTAATAGGCAAAACGACTTGTATGGTTCCAAATAAATGATTAGAGCTTCAAAGCAAAAATAAACAAGATTAAGTGTCCAAAATGACGCTCCAGTAACTGCTGCTACGACGTGGCAAGGAATTAAACAGATTTGGAGTGGCTGCCTGGGGTTAAGCATTCCCTATTGCTTGTTCATCTGTAAAACCTGTAGCCCACAACGAAATCCCACACATGTTCAATAGGCAACATATCCGGCAAATAAGCAGGCCAAGGAAGCATCTATATTTCTTCTGCTAAAAAGACGTCTTGAACATTTCTTGTAAAATGTGCGGAGGCGGTTTTGCGTCAGGTGTATAAATGGTTTCTTGCATGCAGTCCAGGGTGCAGCAGACATCGCCGAATCAACGGAGCAGACAGGGATATACCTGGTGCATCGAACCAATTTGCCGTCAACTGTCTAGAGGAAGCTGTACGGTCCGTCAGCGCCAGGCTTATCAGGTGTCTGTCATCGAGCGTTGACCTCATCTTTCGAAGTCCCGTCTCGGATTTCCGAGTTGTCCCATTCTCGTTGGTCCACTGCTTACAAATTCGCATCACTGGACTGCTGTTACGCTGCACACGACCTGCTATTGCGCGATAGAAAATCCTCCTTCACGAAGGTCGATTATTATCCCCCGTTCAAACTGTTGAAATGTCGCCCTCTTTAGTCGAACAGGCATCGTTATGTCTCATAGATTAGCCATAGACTATTTTCAATATCCCGCTACAGCCGCTCTCTATTTCTACTTATTCAGCAGCAGTTCAGAGGGCTCTGCTCAGGGCACGCATGCGTGATGACTCTGAAATTTAATCATTCTTATAACAAAGTCTAGTTTGCATTGACTGAAAATTGCAGCTCAATCGCGTCATTCCTTCATGGAGTTGCACTTTTTACAAACTTGAGCTTAATTATATCGATATTCTTACGGATCTGCAGTAACAGTGCACGCACTCAGGCAATGAGTCCGTGATGCCTGGAAGGACACAAAATTTCGATAGGAAGAGTAACAAAAAACACATTGCAGTTCCACCAAAATGTCGCCTACAGAGCGGGGAAGTGACATTTTCTTTTTGTCTACGTAGCCGGAGACTTGCATAATATAAAAAATCCATAATGCAAACTGTCGTGTGCATAGGTGACAACTGCACCAATAATTTAGACTATAAAACAAGTCCGAAAGACACACACGCAGGACCAGCTGCATAGCTCACCCAACATGGGTGTATCAGGTAGTTGCAAATCAAATATCAGATTTCAAGATGGGTTCCACGTTTAGTAGCAAGTACCCATAACAAAGTGGTACATTCCCAGAGATAAACCTCTCAGCGACTAGATGCCCGAAATTTGCATGTCTGCGATGATATTTAATAGCGTTTGAACCCAAGGGAAGATAGTCATGACTTCATACGAATTACGTGTTGAATCTCACGGCATCTTCCAACGCCTCTCGAAACATCAATAAGGTATTCGGTGTAGGCACCATAAACGAACGGACTCTCCAACTTTGCTTCTGAAAATCGGGCGGGAGTGACGGACCTGTCAAATGAGCCACGCGGCAGACCGCCCAACGTGTTGAATGACGCTGATCTGAAGCGATCTGTCACAAACTGTTCGGGACCTTGCAGGGGATTATACTATATCAGCGTCGACTGTCAGTAGACGCCTTAGGAACAACAGCAAGGTCAAAAAGCAGGACAAATGGGTCCCACATGAACTTAAGGAAAACCAAAAAGATCGTCGGTAGGAGGTTTATACGGCATTGCTTTTGCGCCATGAAGAAGCAGGGATTCTTGATCGAATTGTCACCTGCGACAATAGGAAACGGTGAGCACAGTGGCTGGATGCTGAACCCCGACGACAGTTCCCTAAACTCCCGTTGCACTCCAGGAAGCTAATGGTTACAGTTTGGTGGAACATCCGTCATGTAGTTGCAGGAACATCCTATAGCAGGAGGAGATGATCACCGCTGTGACGTACTGTCGTGAACTGCATCGTATGCACACAAAACTCTGTCAGCAACAACTTGCACTTGTGCATCGCAAAGGCATCCTGGTTCATGACAACGTGCATCCGCATGCATTATAGGCTCTGAGCTACGCGGTGCTTCTAGGGCGGCCCCCCCTGTAATCTCTGTTACCGCTTAGCTTACCATCTTTTCCAGAGCTTGGACAATTTTCTCCGGAGGGAAACATTCCTAACCCAAGCAAACGTGGACAACGCATTCGGGGAGTTTGAGTCCCGTGACCATGGATTCTCTCGGAGAGGGTTCGAGAAGCTGCCAAATCGTTGGCAACAATGCGGGTTATATCGAATAGTACTTGTTACCCCCATTGTTGCCAACAAGTACTATTCGATATAACCCCCATTAAAGAACCATTAAAGATGACCTCTGCAATCGATATTTGATATGAAATGACCTGATATTATGTTACCTGAATGCATGCTGCGTTATCTTCAACAATCCAACGCAGCAGCTGCTCTTCATGAGTTCAGAACCCTTGACGACCTGCGTAAAAGCTACTTTAGAAATTCATGATTGAAAAGTTTAAAGAACCAGTTTTGATCCGGTATGGATGGATTCAACTACTTTTAAGGAATTCCTTAGAGCTTAGTTCCGAGAAGCCATTGCACAGCAGCGTAATATTAAAAAAAGAAAAAAAGTGTTGTCTGTAGAGAATGGCTTCTTTTTAAATGAGAACGCGGAGTGACACTTTTCGTAAGTGAATGATCATGTAAGCTGCAAGTAGATCCAATTCCTAAAGTTACCTGAACCCTATTTCCCTTAATGTCATTGTAAACAAATTAGGTGTCATATTCCGGGTACGATTTCAACACATGACTGTGAGCACTGTCTGTTTTACTACAACAAACATTCTGGATTCTATTGAATTTCTAATAACACTGACACGAGATAATGTCATTGTCACGCCCTCAGAGCAAGGAGATGCGAATGCTTATTCCATTCCAACGAGGATAATCCCAATCCTGCCAAACGAAAAGACACGTTTCTCTAAAAGACACACTCAACACCACAGCACTGAGCTGCCACTTTATCAGGTACACCTCACAAAATATGCAAATTGAGAGATTGGTCACATGATTCTGAAGCAATTTTTCTACTCCTAGTTAAGCGTCATTGTGATGGAGTTCCAGCATGGCATGGTGGCAGGGGAAATAAACTGCTTCTGACTTTTCACGTTCCACAGTTTCATGGGTCTAATCGAGAGTAGGTCAAAAAATAAAAAACATGTCGCCATAGTGGCTCCTGTGGACGGATATGCCCTTGTAGATGAAAGACGATAGAGGAGAATGTCAAAATTAAGTACTCAGAAGGAGTAGTTGAAAGTGAATAATATGAAGAAATACCACGTGACTTTATTGTACTAATTCCAATATGGGATGAATCTGACAACGCCGTTCGCAGGTGGAATGTTGGCGCCAGGTCTGTGGGGTGTGGCACGCCCTGTGGCCCCAGTGCATGCCCTTATGCGGTTCAGAATGGTGTCAATCAGTTCTTGTATCCTCTCCTTAGGCAATTCAGTCCACAGTTGTTGCAGTTGTCCCTCCAGATCCCGCAGGTTGATACTGGGATGGAATCGCCTTCCAATGTCATCATCCAACAAGTGTTCACTGATGGAGAGGTCAGGGATCTTACTCAGCACGCAGTAGACAGTCCATAGACATACGCGCTGGGTGTGGGCGTGCGTTAACTTGTCCCATGGTGCTGTGCCAGAAGGGGTTGGACGTGCGGACGCAGAATGTCTGTGATGTAACACTGCGCCGTCAAAGTCTGCCGAAGCACTATTACAGATGACTTGAACGCTAATCGGATGGCTCCCCACACAATGATTCCAGGTGTTACCCTACAAAATGGGAGGGTTCTGCCGTCTGCCCTCTACACCATTATACGCGAAAACTATGGTCATCGGAGGTCATGGAGAAGACGGACTCATCACTAAACATGATGCGACACCATTCGTCCTTTGTCCATACTGACCGGGCAAAACACACTCTAAATGCAGGCGTTGGTGTTGTTGTGATAATATCAACCGCCGTATGGGGCGGTTGGACCCCAATCTGACAGATGCGAATCGTTGAGACACCGTGCAAGAACACACGGGGTTTTGCAGAGCCTCCAGTATATGTTCGCGGATAGCGGGGTGCCGATGCCATGAGATTTCTTAATGCTTGGACCACCATACGACGATCCTCCCTTGGGGTGGTGTTTGTTGTTCCACCTTAACCTGCACGACGTGCATGGGTGCCCGCAAGTACTCATTGATTCTGACATGGGGACCACTGTGACATCTGAAAGGCCCACTTCCTGGCAATTGCACGGTACAACCAAGCAGCCTTATGCAGTTCCAAAATGTGGCCCCTGTCAAATGCTGTCAATTGGTGGATAGGATGTGCTTTGTACAGTAGAGTAATCCTCTCTGAACGTGTTACGTAACTGTAAGACTCACAGTAGTTGACTGATAACAACTTATCAATAACATGACGAATGGTGAGTGTTCTAGGCATTCCAGATCCTTGTGAATCTAATCGTTTACTCACACATCAATGGTGTGCATGTCTACCAAAATAGGACCACTCCTTCTGGGTGCTTCACTTTTTTGTCAGCCAGTGGATTTGCTCATTATTCTAATTCAAATAGGAAAATAGAGAATTAGTTGGGCGTTCTGACTGGAATGGGAACCAAAAGCAAAGAGCATGTCGGGTAAAATGCTGTCAGAGGAGAACCAGAAAGCAGAGAACACAGCACAAGAATTGAAAAAGGTTGCCTGGACAGACCAATTGCCGGTTCCTGCTGCATCATGTTGATGGATAGCGTAGAATATGGAGAAAACGACATGAAACCATCAACCCCCTCGTGTCTGTTTCAAGCTTTGGAAGGTGCACAAGACGGATTAATAGTTTGAAGAATGTTTTCTTGCCACGGTTTGGGTTCTGTAATGTCTGACGTTTGAACGCCAAAGCATACAGAAAATTTTGCTCCAGATCAAGCTCACCACTTCATGTTCCCAGTTTATGCTTCCTTCGAGTAGGATAATGCACCAGCACACTGGGTCAGTTTGGGTCTCATTACTGTTTGAACGTTTTCACCTTCTCATTGACTACTCAGGCGGATTGATGTCCACTGGAGATTCAAAGCGCTACTAGACAGGTGCGCCTAATGGCAGCTCATTTAATGTTGAAATTGATACCTTGGCATAGGATGAAACCAATGTTCCACTCTAAGCGATTAATTTAATCAAAACAATGCAAAAATAATAGAAAAATAAAAAGCCTAAAATAGTCATGTTTCTTCATCAATGTCACGGACTAATCAAATCATTTTAAATGTCTTTTACAGGGATACTATGGCGATTGAGTTACAATCAGAAAAAACAGTACATGAGAGACGGTCGAATTCCTTCGTTAATGTGGCTAGAAGGGGGCGTCCTAATCCATTCTCTGATCGTGCACTTAGAATCCCAAGACTTCATGACGGATGGTGAGGTTAGCCAACTCAAATCCATACACATAAGTCAACTGTTCGATTCGCATACATCTCGGATTTTGGTTGAAGGTTCGTCGCCAGAAGAGAACAAAATCTTCTACTGCATATTTTTAAGGGAATGGGCAAACGGTTCTTATTTTGATTGCAGTTTGTTGTTCCATATTGAGACGAAGGATTTTGTTAACGGCGCTTCCATTGAAGATGTGCTCATTGAAAAATTCCCAGCACAAGAGCTGATATCGAAGAATGACATCATGAATTATATTAACGCGTACCAACATCGAATCCTCCTCATTTTAGAAGAGAACAATGACGAAAGGAGCGAAGAAACAGAAAGGATACTGGAGCCACTACTTTTACGCAGAGTGTTCCCTAAAATTATGATCATGGTCACGAGCATCGACGGAATTTCACTTCTAAACAAATATTCCACTCAAATATTTAAAGAAACAAGTGAAAACGATAAAAAGATAAACACCTGTTTCGATAGAAGAGTGCTCATCAAACACTTCGATGTACGTCACAGCGATAAACTTCCTAAGGAGAAATGGTTAAAGATGCGCTATAGCATAATGAACACGATGAATTCCATCGACAGCGAACGGGCGACGAGTATCTTAAACTCTTCTCCCTTTTTCTTTCTGTCATTGTACTTAATGATAACCGAGAATCGTAGCACGCGCAATTACAAAAACTATTTCAATTTTCTTGTCAAATTGTTGAATGCAGAAGAGCAAGTGGACCTTTTCAGATTGCATAGCCTCAGCGATACATTTTCACATGAACAAACATTGGTTCGATTCGGAGAATATGCACTGCAAAAAATGATTAACAACGAATCTGTCACCATGGACGACAACGACGACATCATTGTCAACCTGGGAGATCTAAGTATTTTCCGATTTGGATTTTTGGTCAAAGCAAGTGAATTCTACGAACCCATCGATGAAAGCCTCACTGTGTTCTTGGCTGCATTCTCCACCTTCAACGTGATGCGAGTGTCAGGTGAGGAGGACTTCAAAAGAAAAATCAAAACATTACTTTTTAAAGATGGATTACTGCCGATAGGGGACAACAACACCCTCTTTTTCAGTTTCCTTGGAGGATTGTTGAACGAAAGAGCTACACTTTTATTCGAGGAACTTCTTCCTTTGTCTGGTTGGTTCAATCTGCACAATAAATCCTTCACTCTTATTCTCCAGGAAATTACTGACATTCACCCATTCGTCGATACTTTCCGACATCTGGTGACGTCTTTCTCTCCTTTTTACGATTCTCGTAGATTACACAACAAATGCCTTTCGTCCAGCATTCACTCACTCCTCTTTAACGAGGCAAGCAAATCGAACGTCATTGATACTCTCTTAATTCATTATTCGAAACTGAGCTTGTTAAAGAAAAACGTCACCCTCAATCATTTGGTGTTGATTATTGATTATTTTGATGAAAACGTCGAAACCCATGGAGCGAATTTATTGAAATGCGAGACACTCACCATTTGTATTTTTGCACATTTTTTTAAAATTCGAATGTGGTCGGCGTTGTGTAGTGTTCTCGACAAGATCCAAAAGAAAAAATGTATTTTCTATTTCAAGAGTGGCTTCGATTGTACGAATTCTGTTTTCTTAAGTGGTCTTCACAAAGAATTAACTGAAGGACAATGGAAAGAGAGAACGATCCACCGTCTACAATTAACGATCACAAGAGCAGATGATCCAGGGTGTCTTCAGAAATTAGTCGATCTCGTTAGAAACCATAAAATCAAAGAAGCAGTCTACGTTATGATAAAACACTCAAACAGAAATGAAGAATTAAAGATAAAAATGGAGTCCGATTTAGAGGAGCTATTTGAGTCGATCCTTCAATCCGGTAGTGTCTCTGAATTTTTAATATCAAACGAAGATTCTAGTTTGTCACCTGTTTTTGATTTTAGTCGTTTGCAAGGAGAACAAGAGAGCTCACTCCGTTCGGTTTACCTGGCTGGATCTGTAAATGCTTTGAATGGAGACAAAAGATCAGAGTCTGCAGTAGAAGAAGCACTCATTTTATGCGAGGGGGACCGATGTTGTATACAAAGTCTTCGGGGGATCAAGTGGTTGTGGTGTTTTAAGAAATGTTTCGATTGCTTGGTCGAGGACGAATGGCAACAATTAAACGAATTGGAGGAACTCACATTGTCCATTTGGGGGGGATCGATAGGAGTGAATCCTTCCATTTCAAATTTGCTCCAATTAAGAATTCTAACTCTCACATTCGACAGGTGGGAAATTCCAAAAGCGTTCGATCTGTTTCTTCATGAATTGCTGCTTTCTTCACACTCTTTGAGAATTCTTCAGTTATTTCATTTTCCTATTGTTATTTGGAACTTCGATTGTCTCGTCGGCTGCCTCGTTAAAGGTTTAAATGGAAAAAGGGAAAATTCGAATGTCACTCCTCTACTGGAAGAACTGGTCTTGCAATTTGATCAGATCGAGAGAGTAATCAATTGGTACGATTTGAAAGAGTCCAAGGGGGTGAAGGAAATTCAGTATTTGCTGCAAGAGAATCTGATGAGACAGTTTTCTTGGGTCGATGATTATTATTATCACTGGCTCAATGGTTATAGGAATAAAATTCCAAGTGACCTTTTGTGTTCTCAGTTTTCATTAGGCCGTCGATTCACCATCAAACAGGAAGTGCATGGATCAAATCTATTGCACTCTCGACATAGTCAATGGGAGTATCGTTGGGGGAAACCAGTGGTCAAATACTGCATTACATATGGCAACAGAGACTAATATTTAATTCGTGTAATTTAAAAAATCAAACAACTGAAAAGTCATCAAATCAATTTTAATTAAGATCATGAGCAGAAAAAAGGAAAATTTAATTTTGATATACTTAGATTTTTAATTGTTTAATAAAATTTTCTCATCAATAAAAGTGTAAATATTTGAACATGTAAACGATCTCTTTTCTTTATTCAACACACAAAACAAGCTTCCACAACTGAAGCAAGAGAGCACCGTCCTGGGCCCATAAATCAATCACGTTTCAAGATAAAAACTAAATGCTAAATGGATGATAGGTTAGGTTAAGTGTTTCTTAATCTTGAAGGTTTTATTGTTGATCTGAGTTGGTGTTGTTGCCATCTTTCGTTCTCAGGATCAACATTTTCCCGCTGTTTCTATTAATTTGGATGGAATTGTTCATTGCTTAGAAGGGTTTTTCCATTTAATCACTCAACTTACACAATCTCTTCTCAATTAATTAAAGAGAGGTAGGTACCTTTTCTAACTTAATAAAGAATGTTGAAGAAATATAAATAAACATGTACTTTTCCCACACAACACATTGGCAGTGATTACATAGTACGCCGATTATACGCCGCGACAGTGTCTGCCAGTCGTCCATTGTTGTTTCGTCCGTTGAACTGCAATGGTGTCCTGAACGACTGGGCTGATGAATTGAATGGCGCCCAGTGGTCTTCAGCGGTGAATACCGCTTTTGTTTGGACACCGACGACAGACGCGGACAGATGAGGCGCAGACCATTGGAACGTGCCAATGAACAATGCATCCATTATCACCATCATGGACCAACACCCGGGATCACGGTCTGGGGTGTTATCGGCTACGATACCAGAACGCCTTTAGTCACCATCCAAAGCACATTGACGGCAACACAGTACGTCACAAAGATTCTGCAGCCCGTATTATTGCCCTTTCTGCACACCATACCCGACGTAGTCTTTCAGCAGGGTAACGCCAGACCACACATGGCAAACGTGAGCATGATGTAAATTGCCTACCATGACCTGCAAGATCCGTAGACCTATCGCCAATTGGGCACGGTTTGGACATGACGGGACGCAATTTACATGACCTGAAACAGCAGGTTCACATGCCTGGGCAGATGTACCCCAAGATGATATTCGCCACCTATATGATCACCTACACCTGCGGCTGCAACAATTCATCGCCTCTAGAGGTGTTGCTTCAACTACTGATGCCTCTTTCCGTTGGGATACCCTGTACAAACGAGTGCAGGTCTTGGCTCCATAACGTAATAAAAGTGTCTTCAGATGTATCTCTTGCTGTATACCTACATTTGGCTCATTCGGATAACTCCTTGTGGGTAGGGCAATTCCATTGCAAAGCAATGTATTACAGAGCAGGAGGAAAGCTATCCTGATATACACATTCCAGCCATATTAATGTGACCATCCTTTACGCTCGTTCAATACCAGCGGAAAATGTTTATGTCCAGAAGGTACGTATCAATGTCAGAGGTGGAAGGAGGTATAGGAAGCAAAAAACATTGTAATTGATGGAGTCATGGCGAAACGTAGTGATTTATTTATCCGACTTCAAAAAAGGCATGATCATGGGCTTCCGAGACAAGCGTTGCAGTATTTCCGAAACGGCTAGTTTTGTGAACTGTTCGCTTGTCGCCGTGGTGAAAGTGTACCTTGCATGGCAGAATGGCCATACCCAAAATCAGCGATGTGCCATGTGTGGGGCACCATGGGCCATAGATGACGGTTACGGAGATGCGTGCTAGCGAACTAACGTGCAACAGTGGACCAAATGACCTCCCAGATGAGCCGTGAGGCTATCAAATGTGTATCCTGAACGACACTTCAGCGAACGTTACTCATACGGGGCTACGTAGCAGACGGCTGGTGCGTGCACCGATGCTAACGACTGTTCGCTGGCGACAAAGACTGACATTTGCACGCCAGTATCGCAATTGGACAGCATCAGAGTGGGAAAAGGTGGCTTTTCCCCCATGAATCACGGTTTATGCTCAATAGGACAGATGGGCAATAGCATGTACGGCCTTCAGCATCAGAAAACAAATAGCCTGCAACAGGTGCCGCAAGGATCCAGGCCGGAGAGGGCAGCTGTATGGTCTGGGGAATGCTCTCACGGCATTCCGTTGTGCACTCATCATCGTGGATGGCACCGTGGATCAATGAAAGTACGCATCTGTCTTTTCCGACCATGCCCTCCTACATGCAGATTGTGTTTCCTCATCACGATGGCAACTTCCAGCAGAACAATGCGACTGCCATACACAGCACGGAACATGCGTTTACGGTACTCCCCTGGCCCTCAAACTCTCCGGAATTTAACCCTATAGAGTATCTATGGGACCACCTTGATAGATCCGCCACTGCACAACCTTTGGCAGCTCGCCACAGGACTGGAGTTGGCATGGCTTCACATTTCTGTCAATACCTTCCAGAACCTTACTGACTCTCTTCCCGCCCGTCGCGCAGCTGTCCGCCCCGCGAAAGGTGTTTATTCTGGCTACTGACAGGTGGTCACATTAATGTCACTGGACTGTTTGTACAAAGAATATCAAAAAACTGATCATTCGCTGAGTAGAAGGGACACCCAATATTCCCGAGAATTTTCTTGTAAACAGCAGAAAGCGTACCGTACAACGTAATTTCCTCCTGCACGTATGTCACGACCTAGTAATTTTCCTATTTCTGGAGCACTCCTGCTTGGTGTTCATAAAGCAGTTGCGATTCCACTTGGATATCTTCAATGGTGTCAAAACGTCGCTTATTCATTTTAGGGAAGAAATAGAAGTCTCAGAGGGCCAGTTCAGGAGAGAAGGGAGGGGTGGGGGGACCGTTGCCGTGTTGAATTTTGGCACGACGAAAGATAAGGCGTGCCTCCAAAAACTGTTCACTGGTGGAAAAGAAGGCAATGTCACACTCTGATGCACCCGACAAAACACACCTCATTGAAGAAAATTGAATGAGACCACTTTAGAAGTATTGGGTGAAACAATCGAGCAGGTGAAACAAGTCCTGTAACTGCACGTTCTATGGCGTAACTGAGAAACAGAATCTACACGCATTCGCCAGTGTCGACGACAGTGACAGTGTGTGGCAGGAACAAGATGGAACACACGGACTGTGAATGGACATACTGGAGAGATTGTGCATCTCAATTTAGACTGCATCTGTCACAATTTTTTGCACAGTCCATTAAAAAAATCCGAACAGATTATGAATAAATATTCCGTTGGCACTACACTCACTCACCAAAAGCCATGGCATATCTGCCTAATAACGTGTTGCGCCTCAGCTGGCCCGAAGAACGGTGACAATCCGTCGTGAACGAGTCTACCAGTCCCCGGAACACAACCACAGGCACTGCAAGCCATAACGCCTCCATAAAGAAGCTGCATTTACCAGTTGTGTTGATGACGACCTCACAGATCGTTCGATGACGTCCCACAAATGTTTAATGGAATTGCACTCTGGGGAATGTGGAGGCCAATCATTGTCGTGAATTCAGTAGCACGTTTTTCCAGCCATTGCCGTGTCAGATAGGCCGAGTGTGGAGGCGCATTATCTTTCTGGAAGATGAAGTCGCCTGCGGAGTATATACAGTTCATAAACAGGTGGTCATAAGCAGATCAAAGGTAGGAAATCGCAGGTAGATAGCATGACAGATGCACTAATGGACCCATTGCATGCTACGAAAAAACATCCAGACCAGTATGCAGCCTCCACCTGCCCGACTGGTCTCCACCTGACAAGCGCGGTGCATGGCCTAATGTGGCATGTTGAAACCGTGACTCGTCGGACCAGGCAACCCTTCGCCAGTCCTCAGCGGTCCAATGTCGATGTTGGTTGGCCCCGGCTAGACGTTGCCGACGATATGAAGCTGTCAAGAGTAGCACCGATCCTGGCCTCCCAATCTCTGCAAGTGCCAGGGTTCGCCAAATTGTCGTCACGGACACAGTTGTGGAACGTCCCTAGTTGTACAGCATGGAGTTCTGGCCCGCTGTCGCCCTTCGGTCAGCATTTGCAAAAAAATTGGAGGATGTTAGCTACATCTGACATTGAGGCACCCATCCGTCTGGCAGCAACAACCATCGCCCGTTCAAATG
Organism: Rhysida immarginata; assembly: GCA_023313115.1. NCBI lineage: Eukaryota > Metazoa > Arthropoda > Chilopoda > Scolopendromorpha > Scolopendridae > Rhysida > Rhysida immarginata. Next base: position 27,333 of record JAHWFO010001924.1, read on the forward strand.
CGAATAGTTCTCGGTGTGCTACCATTTCTGCAGCTGGTTTTGCATACAATGATTGTGTGATATCAAGGAGTCCTGTGCACCTCCATTCCGAGAACGGAAGCAGCGGGATCTGTCTCATTAGGGACAGGGAATCTGATTGGAGGGGTGTGCCTTGACTGTTGGTGAGTGAGTGAATTTACCCGAAAGTAATTGGACAGTAATTGTTAGATGCCTTCTCACGACAAGGATTTTCTTCATAATATACCCAACCCCTATTTCCAAGACTTGTACAGGACGTGTAGATACATTTTCTTCTCATTATTCCATGATGATTTAGTTCCATGGTCTACACTTTGCCCCGACCTCAATCCTTCGAAATTTCTTTTATCTGTGGGCCACCTACAAAACAATTTGGTCACGCAGCTGCCATTCCTCATGGTATCCTGCGAGAAACTATTTGGCACCCCGTCTTCAAATACACTGCTTTGCATTGAAATTGCCCCACTCAAAAGGAATTTTCCGAATGAGCCAAAAGTAGGTACACAGCAAAAGATATATCTGACCACACCTTTATTACGTTATGGAGCCAAGACGTGCACTCGCTTGTTTATACAGGGTGTGCCAACGAAAAGTGGCATCAGTAGATTGTGGCACCACCTCTAGCAGCGTTGCATTGTTCCAGCCGTAGGTGAAGGAGATCATACAGAGGGCGAATGTCATCTTGGCCTTGTCAACCTGCCGTGTCAGGTCATGGAGATTGCGGGGTGATCGTAAACGACGTCCTACCTTATTCCACAGGTGCTCAATTGGTAATAGGTCTTGGGATGTCGCGGGCCAAGGCACGCAGTTGACATTATGCAGACATGCCATGCTCATGTTTGACGTGTGCGGTCTGGCGTTTTCCTGCTGAAAGACGGCGCCGGTTATGGTGTGCAAAAAGAGTAGTAATACCGGCTGGAGAATCTTCGTGACGTACCGCGCAGCTATCAGGGTGCCTTGGATGGTCACATCTGGTATCGGAGCAAATGGCACCCCAAACCATGATCTCCGGTGTTGATTTACGATGGCGATGCCAGATGCATTGTTCATTGGCACGTTCCAATGGTCTGCGCCACATTCGTGCGCGTCTGTCGTCGGTGTACACACAAAAGCGGGATTCGTGGATGAAGACCACCGGGCGCCATTCCATTCGCCAGCCCACTTGTTCACGACACCATTGCAGTCGTATTGTGCGGTGCTCAGCTGTCAAAGGAAGACGCAATAATGGACGCCTGGCAGACATTGTCGCAACGTGTAACCGGCGTGCTATTGTCAGTATTGACACTGGAGCAGTACCGGATAAGTGGTGTTGTCGCGCAGTTGCCACAGGGTGATGGCTCTGTCTGCTTGTCTGCTAGCGCTGTTCGCAGTATCCGCCTATCGGTACGAGCTGAAATGCTTTTCCGGGATCCAGAGCCTGGTGTTCTCGCACTGTGCCTTCCTCTCGCCATTGCCTACAACATCGGCTACCGTCCGTGCGTCCCGCGACACATGGACAGCAATCAGTCTGGTTGACCATCCAGCCTCGGAGAGGTTAATAATCAGACCTCGCTCAAACTCCGTTTATTGCGTGAACGGTTGTCGTTGTCGTCGATGCGGCATTACAGTACTGTACGTTCCCGAGGCAGTTGTTCCCTCCCTAATGCAATGAACGTCTCGCACAAGTGTCAAGTGTCCAGCTTTTACCGGCACCCGGACACCCTGTATCAACCCACATGGTCATGTCCCGTGAGCATGCATCTAATCGTTTATTAATCGGAGGTAGACGAAGCAACCCTCCACTAAATATGGATAAGGTCAGTTAACTCTTTGTTGTTGGGGCAATTTCATTGAAAAGCCGTGCATATTAGACATGACGCGACAATGATCCAAAAAGAATGCGCACGCAGGACATTTTCAACTATTTCTTACTGAGTTTTTGAGGTTAAGTATCAGTTTTTAAACTTTCATGAAAAAAAAAACTCAACACAATCCAAGAATTTTCATGTGACGGTGAACCCTCCCTCAAAACAGTTTGTAATATGTACTTGTTTGATACACGCTAAATAAAAAATGGACTTTGCTTCAATAAATCAATTAAAGAAAAACATCAAAAAAGTTTTGACGATTCTACCATTTAATGTTGTGTATCTATGAACAAACCAACTGGAAGCCTACTCAACCAACCATACAAATAAACTCATGTTTGGAAAAACTGCAACACTCTGAAGGAATGACGCGACTAAGCTGCAATTTTCAGCTAATGCAAATTCTAGTGTGGTATGCAAATGATTAAAATTTCAGAGTCACCACGCACGCATGGCTCAGCAGCGCCCTCTGAACTGCTGCTGAAACAGTATAAACGGAGGTGGGCTGTATCGGGACATTGAAATTAGTCTATGGTTATGTGCTAGTGGTAAACGTTAGGTGAGACGTAACGATATCTCTTCGACGAAAGAGGGTGACATTTCAACAACTTATGCAGTTTGAACGGCCTTCGTAAATGTGGCTTTTCCTATCGTGCAATAGCAGCTCGTCTGCAGCCTAACAGCAGCACAGTGATGAGAGTTTGGAAGCAGTAGAACGATGAGAATCGGACGACTCGGAATTTCGGGCGTGGACACCGACAGGCGACGTGAACGCGCGATGATAGACACCTGGTCCGCATAGTGTTGACGGACCGTACAGCTTCCTCTAGACAGTTGGCAGCAAATTGCTCCACTGCTACAGGTGCATCCCTGTCTGCTTCGTCGATTCGTCGACGTTTGCTGCACCATCGGCTGCATGCAAGAACACCTTTATGCAGGATCTCCCTGACCCATCACCATCGACGCCTGCGGGTGCAGATTGTCAAGTCCTGTTTCTGACGCATCCCGCTTTAATCTGTGGTACTATGATGGCCGCATTCGTGTTAGACGCTATGCTGGTGAACGCTATCTTCCGGAGTGCATTACCGAACATCATAGTAGACGAGCACCCGGAGTTATGGTCTAGGGTGTGATGGCGTATCGTATGTGCCACGATCTGTGGGTAATGTTAACATTAATCGGTACATAAGTTAAGTGTTGGAGCCCAAAGTGGTTCCTTTCCTTCAAGGCATTCCTGGAGCGATCTTTCAACAGGACAATGCCCGCCCACATATTGTAAGGAATGTTCAAGACTTCTTTGCAGCAGAAGACAGACAGCTTCCTCCTTGCCCTGCTTATTCGTCGGATATGTCGCCTATCGAACAAGTGTAGGATTTCGTTGGTCGGCGTCTCGCTCGTGATCCTCGTCCTACAGGTTCTATCGAAGAAATTTGGGCGAGCATACAAACAATATGGAATGCTCTTCCTAGGCACACATTCAAAATCTGTTTGGTTCTATGTCATGTTGTATAGCAGCACTTATTGCAGCGTTTTTTTTTTGCTTTGAAACTCTAATCATTTATGTGTATCAATACAAGGCGTTCGTTCTATTAAATTTCACTTAATTCTCATGATTCCTTTATGGTGTTGCCATTTTTACAAACATGAGTCTATATGCTAAAAGCAAAACCACTTGGACACGGGAAAAAAGTTACTACTGCAGCAGAGAGAAAGAGAGAGATGCCTCCCCAACTAAATCCCCATTCTCCTCTCTCTCCCAATTAAAAAATAAACAATCCCCCATACAAAATAATCCATCAAAGCAACAAGCGCCAGCATGCTTTTGTCAAACAAACTTTTTACTCCTGCCTCCATCCTTCACCACAAAGTCCATGTCCTTGTCCCTTGGATGTGATTCTTACTTCGACAAATCATGTCCAGTTTCCCCGATCTCTATGGAAGACGGAACTGGTTTCCTGAATCCGAAAGGGACAAGAACTCGAGCAGACCTATCTTTCTTCACTCACTCTACGCAATAATATATTAAATCCGTCTACTCCAATTCATAGATCAGCTTTCGAGCACAGAGTCTGTCCAGCAGGCATGATGAGGAACTTCCCTCTGGTTCGTCCGTTAGGATCCAGCAAACCAGTTCAGTCGCCTAGGAGGTCGGGAAACAGGTCAGTGCTGCAAAGGGCTCGGTTTAAAACATAGAGAAGTAAAGTCCAGGGCGATTGGCAAATTTGGGGAATGGATGCTATACGAAGCCGACGAAAAAGACAGGTCCCGGCGCGGAAATATCACCTGACCATACGTGTACGATTAACAACGTAACCTTTATTGTTTCCATCTTGGATTTAAACAATCGATATTTTTTCGCTTGTTGGAAACAGTGAAGATTGGATTGTTGGCCGGACTACTATGACCAGATAATTTTTCCGCGCAGAGGCAAAACCTAGACATAAAGCCTCACAAGGGAAACGTCATACCTTGTTACATCATCATTAGCGACCAATTCTAGGGCTTCTTATTGGTAGAAACAGGATTAACAATGGTCGACTAACAATGGTGTAACAATATATGACATTTCCGTTATCAGGCCATATGCCTAGTTTCTGTTGGCCAAGGCCTGTTTTTATCGTTGGCTACCTGCTATACGAGGCCTGGAAGCGAAAAAGTACCTGACCGACTGGGTGCTAGCAAACAATCCAACCTTCACTGTCTGCATCTTAGATATTAATCAGAGTTTTTCCGTTTGTTGAAAACAATGAAGGTTGAATTGTTGCTACTACAAGTCGGTCAGATGACTTTTTCGCTTCGAGGCCCTGTTATCTCGTTGGCCTCGCCTGCTAACGAGGCTAACGAGAAAGACCAACACCACTTCTACTTAAAGCCTGAGCGCGAAAACGTCATCCATTGCTACACGTAGCCCACGAAAAAGACAGGCCCCGGCGCGGAAAAGTCACCTGCTCATAGTAGTCCGGCCAACAATCCAACTTTTATTGTTTCCAACAAACGAAAAAATATCAATTGCTCAAATCCAAGATGGAAACAGTAAAGGTTACTTTGTTACTGGGACTTGTATGGTCAGGTGACTTTTCCGCGCCGGGGCTTATCTTTCTGGTGGGCTACGTTGCTACATCACCTACGGTAGCGTATTGTTAATCACATTTCTACCAATAATAAGCCCGAAATTGTCCCTACCGTAGGAGATGTAACAATGTATTATTTTTTCTCTCTACGATGAGCAGACTTTCTCTCTACGCGGTATTGGAAAGACTAATTCCTGCACTGAAAAGTCACCTAACCAATAGAGGTCTAAAAACAATGTAAACTTCATTGTTCCCATCTTGGATTTTAACAATCAGTGTTTTTTCGTTTGTTGGAAACAATGAAAATTCGATCGTTGTTAGACCTATCTTGGTCAGGTGACTTTTCAGTGTTGTTAGCCACCTCTGCTATACGAAACTAACGAGAAAGACAGACCAGAACACTCGAAAGTCACCTGACCATCGGGGTCCGGTCAACAATCCATCCATTACTGTTTCCAACAAAGGAAAAAATACTAATTGTCAAAATCCAAGATGGAGACAATGAAGGTTGAATTGCTGCCCGGATTCCGATGGTCAGGTGACTTCTCAGTGCCGTTTCATGTCTCTGGTTGGCCTCGCTGCTATAGGAACGACGTCAATAGAGCTAAAAAAAATTCATGAACTAAGGACACGTTGCAACAAATGGGCAAGCAACTGCAGGTTAACCTACACAAAGAGGTAAGCACCTTCTTTATATTATAATATCCCTCTCCATGCACACAATAAGTGACTAAGTAAGTACCAGAGCCAGTATCACTTAATCCACTAAGCAATTAAATTAGTTAGGAGACATTGGAATGTAATCACAGACTCACTCAACTATCTGGAACCAATGAGAGTCACAGTTGCTTAAAACCACATATGCAAATCAATGGGGGAGGGAGGACTCTTCCTTCATATTTCTGCAGAGAAAAATCATTGGGGATCTTGTCAAACAAACAAACAAAGCTCAAAATGCTATTTTACTGAAAACTGAAAGAAAAAAGGCCAAAATACATAAAAGCAGACAACTTCAATCAACGTGGTCCGGCGAATGTTTCTGCTAGCTCCCTCGCTACAGTCGACTGAACTGTCTATTGTGCTCACAGGTTATACACTCATGCTGCAGTTCTCAAGTCTAACAGTCACACAGGCTCTTCCAACTACTGCAAAAAACTAACTTTAAAATTCACATAAAAAAAACCTTCTCAACACAAAAGAAACAGGAATATCAAGCTGTGCTGAAGTCAAATAATATCACTCCTCAATTCACAGACTCCTCCACTAGAAAAGCAGACTCCCTATTCCCCAGCTAATGAAATGAGGCATCCAATTCTGCATATTGACTTCTTGAGGAACCGGCAAAATGTCTGGACTATGGACCTGTACACAAAGTTCTGTCTAACATGTCGGCAACAAACACTTACACTACATGATCAAAGGAGTTGGGACACCTGTTGCTCTACCGTAAAGCCACAAAAAGCTTCAGTCAGTAGTATGTAGGACCACCCCGAGCTGATATCACTGCCTCTACCCTACAAGGCACACTACCGACAAAGTTTACTGTATGTGTCCACAGGTACTGACCTCCATTCCTCGAGGAGTGTCGTGGTCTGTTCCTGGACAGATTTCTGGCGAACCATCCTGGATCTCACACGTCGTTCCAATTCGTCCCAAATATGTTCGAAGGGGTTGAGATCAGGACTCTCGGCGGGCCAATCCAGTTCTTCAACCCGCATCTCGTCAAACAGGTCAGATATGGATCTTGCTTTGTGGCAAGGCGCATTGTCGTGCTGGAAGAGGAACGGCCCGTCCCCGAAGTGTTCCCACAGCGCTGGAAGTGCCCCGTTATCCAGAATGGTCCTGTAGCCATCAGCATTGAGGTTTCCGTCCACCTTGATGAGCGGGCCCAGTCCAGTCCCACAATTACGGTCGTTGTTCATAGGGGTGTCCCAACACCTTTGATGATGTAGTGTATGTTACGATGATGATGGGTCAGGGCTACAAATTATATATGGTGTGCCCAAATTAAAGAAGACTTTCACTGTAGCGCCGTTGTATCTAAATGAAGTTGCTTGTCGATAGATGTAGCGTCATCTTGACTCCCAACGTCCCAAATCAGCTCACTCTGCCATGAAGGCTGCAAAAGAGATGCTCAGTTTCTTTTTCGACGAAGAAGGACCCACAATCTTCAACTGGCTAGAACGGGTTGAAACAGTTAAGGCTGAACAGTACTCAACACGTTGCTGAAGCCGAAACGGCTCTCGAAGTGGATAGCGCTGCTCCAAGACAACGCTAAGCCACTTGTGGCCAAGAAGACCCTCCCACCTGCTGGAAACATTTCGATGGGAAAACCCCAAGTGACTCCCATATTTGCGGTCCCTTAGAAAAATCAATGACAGGTCATTGGTTCACCTGCGTCAAAGAAGTGCAAAACACTGTGAAAAGAGGATCCGTATGCAACCCACGAGTTTCAACACTGAAGCAAGCATTCGATTCTTTCGCTCTGAGATCAGTGCATCGTTATCAATGGCAATTATGTGTAGGCGTCATGTTACACGTTAACTGTATGTCAAATATTCTCTACTTTAAATAATCCTTAGATATATCCGTAGTCTACTTTTTATTTGGGCACATCTTATAGTAACACCCAGTGCACTTCTTGACAATAGAGCTATTTTCGGCCTTGTGTCCTGTGGAATCCACTCATCCCGATTTACTAGACAACTGCATCAACGCAGCAAAAAGTATGCACAGTCCGCAATTTCCTTCACATTGTTCTGGCACGATAACATTGTTTAACAACATCGGTCCAGAGGGTCCTATATATCGTGGCCTTTCAAAAATTTTCCAGACCTGACTCTATCAGATTTCTTTCATACAGCCAAAGCGCCGCAGACCTGGGCAATATAAAGAACAAAACCAATGCACCCAAAACATGTTTCTCAAAGCAGAATGTTGAAGATGCTAGAAAACCACGTGGAAAGGAAACAATACTCACCAGATATGAACTTGGGCATCACGTTATACATGATCAAAGTACTTTATGCTTCCTATTTTAGTGGATACTCAAACTAACACTTACAATACAAAATTTCACATCCATTTTCGTTTATTACATTGCTTAACAATTGCTAAGGAACAACAACATTTTTGTCAATAAAGATTGTCCCAAGAAATAAATATTACCAAAACTTGAGTAGACATATTACTGTGACTTTATGAACACAAAATGGCATGGAACTTGAACTAAGGAAACAAACATAATAGCAAAAGCAGAAGAGGGATTATCAAGCACCAATGAGTAACTGTAGATATAAGTTGCTTGTTTATCAACGGTTTGAAACGTAAGACCCTTGGTAGGGAATATTGCCTCTTCGAACCGCAATGCACGTTTTGCATTTGTTTGGCATGCTTCCCACTAGACTGTTGAGAAGAGCAGGCGGAATCTTATCCCATTCTTCTTGTCAGTTCCTGCAGCGTTCTGGAAAGGGCATTCCTTTGTGCCACACGTCTACCAAGAGTGTCCCAGGCATGTTCTATGGGATTCAGGTCCGAAAAGTATGCGGGCCACCGCAAATGCTTGATATCCTCACCCTCAAGAACAACCATACCGTGTCCGCCATATGTGGACGGTCATTATCATCCATGAACACAAAGTCTGAACCAACTGCTCCACGGAAAACACGAACGTGATCCAGAAGAATCTCCCTGCAATACTGTGCTGCTGTAACAGACTCCTGCAAAGATGTGAAGGGGTATTCTGGCATCATGTATGATCCCCCCCCCCCC
>JAHWFO010001924.1:36139-63103 GCA_023313115.1 Rhysida immarginata
GGCATCATGTATGATCCCCCCCCCCCCATACAAACAATGACTCCTTGACCAAAACCTTGCACTTTCCGAACGTGTTGTAAGTGATAACCTGTTTTCTTTTCACGCCAGATCACTTGATGCACAGAATCACTTTTCATAGTGAACCGACACTCGTCGGAGAACATCACCATGGACCACTCCTGACCGCCCCAAGCACGACGCTTGTTACACCAATCTATCTTCTCCATCGATGGTGGAGAGATAGTGGAATGCATTTGACTTGCTTCCGTGCATACACCAACCCAATATCATTCGACCGACGGGAAATGGTTCTGGCAAAAACACGTGTACCTGTAGCAACGGCAAGATATTCGGCTATCTGTGCGGGTGTCTGAAGACTTCATCTTTTTGCTGAAAGGGTTTTGCTACGGTTCTCCCGAGCGGTTGGGCTTTTTCGACGACCACTCCCACGCACACCTAAAGCGGGTCCTCTGGCGACAGCAGCAGTTTTCAAACCAGAAACAAGACTTTTCGCAACGCCTAGTGCTCACGCCACTTCAGTCACACTTTGCCATGCCGTCAACAGCTCGTCCACGATCGTAATCACTCAAATGACGTCTCTCGCAGACGATAAGTGATAGAGGGACTGAAAATTTATAGTATGTTCGCAAAACACCTGCTCGTGTATTCCCCCTAACACTCAACGGCTACTGATTTTTACCGAACCACAGCTCATCGGACACGTGACTTTTAATCAAATTATGCAAATCGAATATCAACCAATGCTTTGATGCGTCCTGCAATTTTTTCCAGCGCCTCTACACAAGGGAATGTACATGTTCCTTAGCAATTGTCAAGCTGTGTATATTCACAGTGCATGAGGCGTATTCAGAAAGTAAGTTTCGTTTTTGTATTAAAAACAAAACTACTGGATATTTTCAAAATTTATTCTTTCTATACGAAGTTCTAAAACTTGTGCTATTTTTTCAAGTTTATTTAACACTTGTCATAGCGCTCAATGAGCTTCTGCATGTGCACTTCATAGAAGCCTGCTGTCGGCGAGGTAAGCCACGCAGTTTTCACTTCCTCATCGTCGCACTGAAATGCAGGCTGCCGATGATCTCTTTTAGATACCGGAACAGGGGATAGTCACTGAATGCAAGATCTGGACTGTAAGGGAGGTGGTCAAGTTCTTCCAACTAAACAGAGCTTTGCTTGAGAACAGTTTGACCAAGTAGTTTACACAGTCTAGACCTTGTATCCAGTGCCTACCACCTGTTCCGAGATTTAAAGGAGTTGATTGGCAGCCTGCATTTCAAGTAACATACATCGTCGCTGCACACAAGCTGCAATAATTCTACAATTGTGACAGCATGTTAAGGAGGCTTGGAACAATCTACCCCAAGACGAGCCAGTATCTTTATCATGTAAGAGTCAAGACCTGCATTGAAACTCGCGGCGGTTCTACGACCTACCTGCTAATGTGCCTATTTGGGCATGGGAGCCACCGTATACAACGTTCTTCTGGACGTCTTGTCTTGCAATTTGAATCTCATCTTGTATGCTACTTGTGTGCAAAATTTCAAATAAATCGACCTATTCCTTCTAGGTATTGCATTTTTCTTTGCCAGCAGTTTATGACAAGTGTTTAAAACAACATGGAATGTATGTGGGAAATTAGTTAAAGGTAGAGATATTCTGGTAAAGAAAAACATTTAGAAAATGGGTAGAATAGTTTTGTTTTAATATAAAACGGAACTTACTTCCTGAGAATACGCCTTGTACATTCAAACAAACAAATGGACAATTGCAGATTTAAAAGAAAAAGAAAAAGAGCCTTTTAGGCAAAAACACTCGTTTCCTATTTTAATGGAGAGGTTGAGTGTTGAACTAAAACAGCAAACTAACAATCAATCGCTCCCTCTATTTTTCATAATAATCTTAACCACACTCTCCTTCATAGTGATTCCAATATTTTCAATCACATGTGAATTCAAGTCAACGATGATGGCGCTTTCCAAATAATCTACTGGCCACCTACATAGACTTTTTCTACAATAATCCCTTGCCCACATGTTCTCAATTGGATTCAAGTGACTTTTTTACTGGTCACAAGTGAACTATTAGCATCCAATTAATCAAGCAGCTTCCCTCTCTCACTTTCCAGCACCAAAGTAACAATGACACATTGCACATTCGATTAAAGATTTACTAGAACGCATCATACACTACCGAGAAATTTGAAAAGAAATATCAAGTAATAAGAAATCATTTGGACTCATTTACTTTAATCTTCTACATTTGTTATTTACGTGCGAAAGGAGTTGCTAGGTCATCTTATAATTATACTACAGAAAAATCTCAATTATTACTGAATAAATGGAGCCAGATACTGTGGACAGACGTCAGAAGAAAGGAGAAGAAACCACTAATCCACAGAAAATATTTAATCGGATGATGGATGCACATTAAATTATTGAATTATGAACAGAAATCTTTAAACCTCAAACTTGGTAAAACAAAATCCTAAACCGTGAAGGGAGTTCAAAAAATAAATTAAAGTGTGCAATGTCACAATAATAAGTCGGCTTCTATTTGTGAAACACAATCGATTTACATTGGGAACAAGTTATTCGAGCACCTCATTACAAAAACAGAACAACAGGATGAACCGACACAATACACTTTAAATACTTATTACATTCTCGAAAACAGATGGGATCGGCTGAACCTTCTGGCTACGAACAAAAGTCAATAGGTGAGGTCAACTTGGAAATCCGCATGCACTTTAAGGTATAAGAAAATTATAATGAACAAAAAGCATTTACTTTACTTACTGAACTGTTTTGCAAAGCAAGTAGCCTAAGCATAGGTAAACCTTCGAAAGTGGGATGATCGTAAAGGAAATAAGAGCCAGATTGTTTGTTTCTGAAACATCTAATGAATGACATCCCTGCTTTTCACTTTCAACAAAAAAGAGGACAGCTCGACTTCTACGGACCAATGAGTATCAAAAATTAACACCTGGTGAGCTATTCCGTCACATTGACACAGAATGACCCCTTTCTTGAGACAACACACGGATATCGAACAGGGGCCCTTTATTTCTGACTGCAGCTGTAATACTTTTAGGCACACAGATTCAATAGTGTAAAGTGATAATTGAAATATAATGTCGCTTGAAATTTTGTTACAGAAAACTGCCATTCTCTCAAGGCCACAGATTCTAATTGACGAGTCTGATTTTGTCGAACACAATATCATAAAAATCGAAACGAACTGTACCTTTTGTCGTTTCTAATTCCTTTCCATCCAATGATATACAACATGCCCCATTTTGCCGTTTGAAAACGTTAATAATTCTAAAGTTCACTTGACCACTACCCCCACAAATACGACCCCGCTGGAACATTCCGGTCCAAACTTCAGAATTATTTAAACTTCCCAAAGGAATGTGCATATCAATTTCACTACTTTACATTCTCATAGACCAAATAGACAGATAGTCTCCTCTAACTCCAACCTGGTAATTCCAATCCCAGTGGGCCAATCGAAACGAAATTGAATAGCGAAGCAGGTCATGGTCATGGTAAACTACATTCTGTCTTTCAACCTTTCATGTAAAAAATAGAAAATGTAGAAAATAAAAAGCGGACAGACGGACGTGGTAATAGCAAACAAGTGGCTCCAAAGGTGATGTAGAATAAAGGTGGGGGTCATTTGGCCGAAACTGATAATAATGCCGTATTGTGCATGCGTCTTTTGATGTCACTAGATGACCTCTACTGAAGCGAAATATGGCGGCAATGATAAGAGCCTTGCGATAGTGACACTTATCAACATTCGTTCACTCTTTCACAATTCTCTTTCTTAGTTCTATTTTATAATTAAATAAAAGCAAAATGTTATAATAATTAAAATGCTTTAGAATTATTATAAAACGTAGTTATGTTCTAAAGAGAACACGGCGACAAGGACTATAACGTATTTCTTATTAAACTTCCTCGAAATCAAGGTGGCCTGACCGTTTCCACTTAACAGACTCGCATCATAATTTCGATTTATCTTTGAATAACTTTATTTATGTGGGGATTTGGAAATATTTTTTTACGTGAAACTTTTTCTTTTCCAGCTTAATGACAGAAGTCATCCAATGACGACATCAAACTACTCAAACGCGTTAAGTACTTCTGATAAGAAGAGCATACCTTTATTCTTGATTAACTTGAGCGGTTCCATTCTTCCATTCTTTAGCACAATACTCTTTAAGGGGCACTGACATGATTGACTACTGGTCACCTCAAAAGCAGTATTCTGCAAAACTGTTCTCATTCCATTCATTATCCCACTGTGAGACAAATACTGTAAATCCTCATTCTTGAAGAACCTTGTAGGATACCGATGGAACCACATCTATACCACTCAGTCACGCACCACGTCTTCCATGCGAACCCATGTCCAAGCATATCTCTCTTCAGCAACGGAGAAATGGCAATGGCGAGAGATCTGGGCTTTACCAACCAAATCCCTCAACAGTCTTCCTCACCAGGATGGCATGACCTGCTTTCACTTGACTGCCGCTCATATAAACAATCAGCATATAACCAACAACAACAACAATAAATGCCGTGTTAAAAGTAAATGGTATGGGGTGGGAGTTACTAGTAAAAACCGGCGATGATTACACGTAATCTAACGAAATTTGCCATTTCCTGCTCCACTTGTGTCTCCACTTCGAGCATTCCTACAAGGTCTGGCATTTTCTCTGACACACTTATACGAGGCCTGTGCGGAGTGTATCCGGATTGAGGCTACAAAAATATACGGATCGAATTCACCTAAATATTAGTCATATTTAAAATAAGCACCGTCTGCAGCAATGCATTTAGCCCAGCGTTGCTGCCTTTGGTCGAAACAAGTACGGAATGCCTACTTTGGGATAGCCAAGAGCTCCGCCGTCGTATTTTGTGTTGGCACGTCTACATCCTCAAATCTCCGTCTTTTGAACGCTATCTTCATCTTCGGAAATGCGAAGAAATTGCACGGAGCTGAGTAGGGAAGCTGCCTGACCTGAGCGATGTGGTGTTTTGATGATTAATTTTTCTGTCATTTTCACCTCGCCACGAGAATAGAAAAACGTTTTTGCTTTGGTGTGTTACAATAATTTTACGCGGCACTCTCAACAGCTGAAAATTTCATTACGTCATCAGCAGAAATGTCGTCACACGATTCGGATAGGAAAAAGGTGCAGCGAGTTCTACTTGTTTTTTGTAGCCTCAATCCGGATACTTTTTTTGGACAGGCCTCTTACATTAGAACTAAAGAAATGAATCGGTACACGCAATTAAAATTGTTTTAACATTTTCTATTTATTTACTCAATCTTTCAAGTCCATTCGTAGACACCTTCCAGAGGTCGAAAGCAAATCATTTGCAGCGCAGTGACGACAGTGAGGAACACCAGCAAGTCGACGATCGGTTTTCGAGGGCAAATCCTTTCTTCTCAAGAAAAGGAGACAAACATTCAATGTACTGGGTCGTCTATGTAGACAAATAAAAACACACACATGCAGGTTTCGTTAATACGTACGCAAAAACATATTGGAAGCAACGGCAGATGCGAATTATGAGTGCGGACACAAGCAGTGACTCGTTATTGTTAGCATAATCGTGAAAGCAAACACTCTAAACACAAACTACCCCAAACTCAAAGCAGCATGCGTAGATCAGCCTAAGCAACAAGCACATTAAGACTAACTACAGCAGAAGGTCCGTTCATCTGGAACCCAGAACTCTTGAAAGGACCAAACAATAGAATTACTCATGAATGACCGGAGACAATAGAAGTTTTTTATTCGGAAAAGGAACCTTCTACTGTAGCATATAGAGACTTACCTAGTTTCAAGGCCCACAAATAAAAACACTTACTAAACAGGTGAACTTACCTTAAAAATGGAACCATCGTGCACTGGGCGTCGATAAACCTGTCGAATTTGGAGTAGTCAGGGTCATGAAAGACGGTAATAGTGATGGACACCCCACAAGTTGCTAACAATAAGGGTGTTGGCAGCGATTTTTAGTCCAGGATGGTGTCTTTCTTTGTTGTCCCTACAAGGAGAAGGAGTAGATAACGTGAGCTGCTGGTAGGTATTCTCCTTATGCTTTATCATCTAATCTAGATAATATCCATTTTATCCCCACTGTAACTCCCAGTTTTTTTAGTCAATGAAGTTTCTGGAAAAGTACGTAGAAAGTGGAAAAGGATTATAATTTCTTCAGTTTCTCATTATTTCACATCGAATGACATACCACACTCCCTTACGTTACTATTTGAATAGCTTAATATTTCTAAGTCACGGTACCCCATAACTCTGGCTATACTACAACAAATCCAGTCCAAACATCATCATAGACGTGAACACTTTTGAAATTGCGTGGCAAAATTTGATGCGTCACTGTAGTTTATGGATTGAGACCGGTGGTCGCCACGTTCAACACTTGCTGACATGTAAACTGTTGCTCTGAGGTGTAATTGTGTTTTTACAGAGAAATCAATAAAATTGTTGTTTGGTAGCAAAAGAATAAGAGCTTACAAGTTCAACACACAGCATATTCAAGGAAATCCAAAAGGATAATCATAGCAAATGTATACTGGGCTTTTGGTTTGTTTCATGGAGCCTTGTACAACTATGGTACCACGAACAGATTCCGAGAAACTAAAGAGTTGAGGGAAGCTAACGTGCAAAACTGGAATGAAATGGGACTATGTAGTAAAGTAATGTAAGCATGGATGAATTTGAAGCCCTCCCTACTAATAAGTTTTTCATTTATTGGCAATTTATAACAGACAAGCTCTTACTTTTGATTTATATATTTTTCCCTTCTAAATTTTCCTGTGTCACTTTGCATCAACACTGATCTGAATTTGCTTTTTTCCAACACAACAAGAACGAGAATAAAAAAAAATAATAAACTTTCTCAAACTGCCTTCCTCCATTGGATCAGATTCTTATTAGGACTGGTAGGTACTTATGTTTTCACAACGTGCGGCCATCCGTCTGTCTGTTGCTGCTCTAGCGTTCGAACAATTCCGAATTTTCGACTTCCGTTTTTGCAATTCGACAACTTAGGCAAAACGGCAGACTGTGTTCGTTGGTGAAAAATATCAGTGAAGTACTTTCGGTTCAAAAGGTCATAAATAGCAGAGGGGATTACGTTTTTTACTATACAATTCCATGTAGAAATGGCTTATGTACTGGTCAATTGCTTTTCTCTGTTTGCCATTCGGCAGCTATGGCAGAGAAAAAGTTTGTAAAGTAAGTGAAGACACGTGATGGCCTTCCTTACTGGTCAAAATAAGTAAACATTGGTTCAATGGTACATGTTTTAGTGTTGCTAAGATGGCCCTTTCAATGCTAGGCTATGGCATGTGCTATATCAAACAACTTGGAAATACGAGTCATGAGTGAATATTACATAATATCTTTGATTCAAAGTTACGTGGTTTTGTGATACCATTATGATCCATTGGAAGCTTTCAATGCTAAGATATGGCATGGAATATATCAAACAACTTTGAATGACGTGTCATGAATGAATATAACGTAAAACTAATGATAGTCGAAATTGGTTCAAAAGTACCTGTTTTAGTGGAACCATTATGATCTACTGGAACTTATAATGCATGTAATTCCTTATGCCTTATATAATCAATAGTTAATTTCTATATAGGTATATTGTTATCAAAATATAGTAGCTAATTGCTCGCTTCTACAGTACATGCTTACGTTGAAACGATTTAGCAATAGAATTATGATGAAATAATAGACCCTTGCACAGAACGCTTTTCACCAATTGACGCTCATTTCATTAAATAAAAGTGCTTACAGATTAAAGGACTCTTTCTTATATGTTCGAATATATAGAGAATTACTACTCTCTCCTATTAACTTTTTAGGTAATTTTATTCATTTAGAACTACACATAACTGTCAGAAATACGCCTTGCGTAGCAAGCAGTGGCTTTCTTAGCAACCTCATCTAACCCTAACAACGAAAAGTTTTTTTAGAAAACAAATGATTTCTTTTTTATCTTCGAAAACCTTAAAATCCAATCGCTCCTGGGCATTTCGGTTGCCTGACTTGTTAAAGTTCAACAGAAAAAATTAGAGAAAAACTACGACCTCTCGGAGGAAATAAAATTGAAAGGGTCTCTCATCACTTTTTAAATTTACTAAAAAACATGAAATTTCTAAAAGAATTCTTTTCAAAACCGAGTAACGAGCAACAATCTTAGAATAACACGGAAAATTTTAAATCAGCGCAGCAGGAATTTGTTTTCGAATAATGGGGAATATTTCTGTTCAATTCTCCTGTGCTAATCCACGAGTTTTAATTCGAATAAAATGACAAAAAAATTATTACCTCCAGGAAGGTATATCAATGTAGCTGAAGCCCCGACCTCAAGAAAATAGGCCCCCTATTTTTAAGCAAAAACCTTCATTTCAGATCTCCCTCTTATACATTATTCATATGAAATTATGTAGACGATATACAGGGTGTCCATAACTTATATTTACTACTTTAAACTTTAATAACCAAACCACTATACAAGATAACAGAAAACAGTTTTCAGCATATGACAAGTAAACTCAAAGTCTTTTCCCTAATTAATAAACCTCAATGTGTGCACCCCTCCTCGCACGGATAACTTTGAGTATTATTACAATTCATGTCGTGTACGCTGACAGTGACAGGTTCAAAAGCACTGAGAATGCGTGTCTTACAAGTCCAGTAGGTCTCTAACCTTGGTTCGGTACACGCAGTCCTAAGAAAAGCCCACAGGAAGAAGTCCAGTGGTTGACGTCAGGTGATCGAGGTGGCCACCAAATCGAACCATCTCGGCAAACCATATCTAGAAACTCTACATCCAGAAATTGAGGGACATAACTGGACATCCTTATAACTAAACCTGTCGCCTACGATCATACTGTTTGCATCATCACTTTAGATCTATATGCAGTTATGTAACATCACATATTATTTAAGAAACTTACCATGTTCTGGAGAGCAACAATAGCCATCTGCTTACAGACTATCCAAACGTTTAACAGTGAACAAGTATATGTTCAAACTTGAACTACTCGATTACAGTAAATAGACCTCAAAAGAATCTCCACTGTAAACTATCAAAATCGATGAGGATGTGACACCAAAAAGACACCCAACAGACAAACTAATTTAAGGACGTTTCCAGAAAAAAAATAAAAATGAGGTACACGTCTTTACCTTGTCTTCAATAGGATCCCGGTCGGTTTTCCAAGCAGATCACAATCCACGTGGAGGTCATAGCTTGTAATGATTCCATGATCCAGCAGTTTCCAAGCATCTTCTCTAAACGCTAGCCAAGTGAACCATAATTTTCAGTTGTGTGCGACATGAGCAGCCATGTACATTCCAATTGGAAATCAGGATCTGCTAAAGAGAAAAGGAAACAAATGCTAATGAGTAATTTGGAAGGAAGAGAAAAGTAACATGAATATCTGTTACACGCCTGATTAATTCGCTTGCTATCAGTATCACAATTATCAACACACACACAGTAAGAATAGAGTAATTTCTGTTTAATAGTAAGCTCTAGAGACACAACCTGATCCTGACACAGCCCAACACTTTAAAACGCATGCTGTCTTGTCTCATCCGGTTTAGTTTGGTATTAGGGAGAGCTCTAGTCAGCAAGATCTCTAATTGAAACTTAAAACAAACATTATTAATCTTTACTTTAATTAAAATTAATATTCTCGAAATTACGACAACAACAACAATCTTCCCTTTCCTTAGTTCGGAAATTTATTCCAAAAATGCCCGCCCAATTGAGCTTTCTCGCACTACAACAACGCTCAGCAGACAAGAACAATGACACCTAAGACGTGAATTGAGACAGAAACTGTGTGGGTTTTTTTTTTTAAGTTTCACTATTTACCTCGTTAATTGACTGATCTTGGTTTCTTATTCTACTGGGACGCCTAAACAACTCCTCTACTACGTTTCCCTACTCTCAAGTCAAGTCAATTCGTGTAAACAACAGAGCCCTCGATTTCCTTTCCGAACAGCAAAAATGGCGATTGCTCTGCTTTCGTATTCTCCGCCAAACAATGGCGGCACATCCGGATTTCGTTCTATTCGCAGTTCATTCCCGCTTTGAATTTCGAACGATTCTAAATCGGCACAAGTTTTCTTAAAATTTATTTTAAAATAAACTGACAATTGTATTTGGAAATTTATAGTTATATTGTTTTAAGCCATTCATCATTTTGTAAAAAATTTCGCAAGCTCTCTAGAAAATTGAACAATTGTGAATTAGAACTGTTCTCACAAAAATGAGGCGATCTACCGCGTAGAATATAGCCAATCAATGAGCTTGATCAAAGGCTCCTATAGACAAGGCCTGCTCACTCAGACAAAATAGCGGCGATAGAAGGCTGGCAGATGATATAGCTGAGATACATATTTTTTAAATGCTGAACAAACAGAATGTAAAAATGCACATTATAATTTTTAGTCACAGTATTCATCACATTAAAATATTATAATAATGTATTTTAGATTTATTAAGCTAAACTGACTTTTTGAAGGAGAATTATTTTGTATTACTAGAGTTTAAATAATTAGACGATTGGAATATTTTAATATGAAGTCTATTGTTAAGCAGGCCTTGTCTATATGAGGCCTTGGCTTGATACAAAAGAAAGAGAATTCTTAGCTGCAACTATCCAAAGACACCATGCCAATAATTAAGTGAATCTTATCTCCTGGGAATAATAACAATTTCTTCTTAATTTCGATTACTAAAGAGTAAAAATTGAATAAAATAAATAATTTAACCGGAGAAATCCCCCTCGTCAAAAGCAATCGAACTTTCCCGCTCTCATCTGGACGAGTCCATTTGCCACGCAGTCGAGAAGGTAGGATCGAATATTTTGTCAATACGTCATTGGTAGACAAAATTCTCGAGACTAATTTTAAACAACTGTCTCTCTAAAATGGATTTACTCACCTCTGATTTATTCAACAAAATTCAAGCACCGAATCAGGGATCAAAGAAATTGACACCCGACTTACCAACATCGATATGATCCTGTTAACTTAATCTTAAATCTTCAGTTCCAGCTGTCAATATTCCATTGCATGTTCAATTTTTTGAAATCTCCAAATCTTCGGCTTAGCGGAGGAATCATGAGAAGACATCGCCAGTAAATGCTTGGATCTCTTCTCCGCTCGCCTGGATGTGGCTCTCAACCCGACTTCAATTTCCGCAGCTCATCGGTTTGGATCGCGTCGTTCTTCCAGATCTCGACCTATCATTCTCCAATTTGTGTCTCCCATGGACAAAGACTTAATGCTCAAAAATCGACTAAAGCTCCCTGGATCGTCGTTTCGTATAAAGGAGGATCTCACGTTCTCCCGTTATCATCTCCTCAAAGAAACCAGATACCTGCTTGGTCTTCGGAAGAAGTCTTTGGTGATTTGACGGCAGAATTCTTTCTAAAGACTCTACCGGAAAAATCATTTTATTAAAGATTTCGCACGACCTCCATCAACTAAGCGCCAACCGTTCATTTAGCCAGTCTATGTTAGAGCCTTATTTATAATTAGTGGATTGCCCGTGTCACATTGGCGGCTTTAAAGCGAAATACAGTTTAGTTTACTTGGTTCAAGAAAAAGAAAATACTTTATGAAATCAATGTATCTTTCTCTTCGAATCTAACTCTTCCTGCATAGGATAGCAGCAGGGAAAACTTTCTTTTTCTAAAAATTCAACTCATATCCATAGATGTAGTATACCTTGGAAGCAACCCGATTTTTTGATATTTCATTATCCTGAAATATGAATCGCGTTTTCAAGTGTGTCTTTATCCATTGTAACCGCGAGGGCAAGAATAGGACGGAATTGGAGTTTTTCCATGGTTTTGCCTGTATGAAATTAAACCCACCTCTCCAATAGTGTAGACCTTGCCTCGGTGCTGATGATTTAAACAAACAGAAGAAAAATGCTCACAAATTTTTTAATGAAAATTAAACACGATTACAACACTTCATTATAAACAAGCTTGGCCATCAACAAACCCCTGTCTGTCAGTTGCTTTTATAAAGACTTTCACATCTTGTAACCTTCTTACACGCGAGAAAGCTACATAAAGTTGTCTGTGACTAAACACAGGAGCGGGTAAGCAGATTCCAATTTTGTCAAAGGTCTGTCATTGCAAACGTAAGCGTTATCGGAAGTTGATGTCTTTTCAATGTAAAAGGTAATCCGGTGTCACTTGGAGCTAAATCGATTCTTGGTATAAAGACTCGCTCTCCAGCACATGGTCCCGTTAGGACTACTGTATCCAAATATAGCCGATGAAGCTGCTTAACAATCATCCGCGTGCCATTGCACAGTCCTCTATTTGTATTGAGATTTCTTAAAAGCATTACGACTGCACCAACTTTTAGCTCAATGTTTAAGGGATACATTAAGCAGGAGAGTTAATGCGGCGACAAAGCCGTTGGAAGCAGACAAGATAATATCGGATCGAATCCCTAACAAGTCAGGATAAGGAGAGCATCTCGTCAGACGAAAAAAGGCAGTAGATTTGGAAGGTACGTTAAAAGGGGTCTGAAAGGTAGGAGCTGTGGACGAAGGATAAGAAGGGAGAAGGGTTTCTAGGAAATCCGTGAGAATAGCGGAATTAACCGTAGAAGCGCTAGGAAAAATGCTTGTGTTAGATTGAGAACTATGAATTAGGTTATCGTTTTCCATTTTTGTTTGTTATTTGAAAAATTATTGAATGCGTGGTGATAATAAGAAGCTTTAGCTTTGTTGATGACAGATTTCACGTGATTCGAGAAGAAACGGAAATTAGTTTTAGCCTGATTGGTGGGGGAACGCCTAAATTTACGGTTAAAGATTTTTTGTGTGCAATTAAAGAATATAGACGGCGGGCACTTAACCATGGTTTTGTAGAAGTATGTTTAGGTTTAATATTAGGAGATGAAACTTTAGGAAAATATCTGTCTGTTTAAGCCAATCTGGTTATGTGATAAAAATGAAGGCTCTATTTTCATTTGTTATTTTGTTTTCATTTCCTTTTTTATATTGTGCATTGCGTTACTATAATCCATCGACTGGTGAGCTTCTCCCACGCGCTTTAAAAGGTGCGAAAGTTCTTAATCAAAAGAGTTTCACATTGGCAGCGTTTGTTTGTACATTATTATAATATAAATTGAGTATAAGGGAGTATAAAAAGCATTTGGTTTTAAGCCTTCATTACTACAGGTTTTATCGATTAGCCTTGTTTCCATTCCCATTGCAGATGATGGTTTCGATTTCTCCCAAGTATTTAAAGCTTTTAAGTACATAACAGATGCTGATTTTTTTTTTAATTTGAAAAAGTTATTAACGTCGAATTAATGATTTGCAAATGATATGCTTCGAAGTCTTTATTTCAAAATTTCAATAATAAAATAAATGCGCCCCCATTTCCACTATAGATGGCGATGCAAGACGGCCTCTTGATGACGTCAGCCAGTTTCGAAGCTAGAGTTTCAATTCCTCTTAAGAAGTACCGGAAGGATTAAAAAGGCTTAATGGCTTCTGAAATTAATGTCATGGCTTCATTTACTAACCATGTTAATGCTTTGAAGTGGAATGGACGAAGACAAGCTAGAAGAATGTCCGGAGGTGAGTTATTAACGTAGAAACGAATACGTGGCTCGGTTAATGTGAAGCTCGCTCTCGTTGTGTGGAATGCCAGTGAAGTGATTTGAAGCTCGTTTATTTGCTTCTAATGAATGGCATTCCGAGCCTTGTTGTTCACTGCTATGGAATTAATGTTGGTCTTGAGCAGCTCATTATAATTGAGATTATGGCGTGGCAAAAAGCTGTACCTGTAATAGTGTATATTTACTTTTGCAGTAGAGGTTGATTGACACGGGAGAAAGTCTCGCTATACACATCGAAACATTGGTAAGCTTGTTACTTGACATTATCCTTAACATTAGTATCTTTATTAAGTAAATACAGGATGAGGGAGGTTTTAATTGGCCAATATTCATTTATTAGAAGTCGCATTATTTATTAATGACATCTTGTTATTTTTCACCAGTCCTCCGTTGCCTCGTTTAGCGATCTCTACCCATATTTGTATTTCAAATGATATATTTGTTTAAGTGAATTGAAATGAGGTCTTATTAAATTCAGTTCTTGGTGTTTTATATTGAACATTACTCTAAAAGCCGCCACTCAAAACGATTTTGAATAATTAAAATTTTAAGTCATGGCTAAAGATAATCTGGTTGCAATAAAAGTATGAAAATATTTTTTAAAATTTGATAATTGACCTATTTTAGAAATCGGGAACTAAGTCATCGTATCCTAACAATATTAATTACGAATGTCCGTAACATCATAGAGGAGAAATAAGACAGAGAGAGCATTCGCAGTGAGCGATTTCAGATGCCAGCATCAGGCGAAATAGCCATCTGCGATTTGGTGACGGATCAGAGCGAAGCAGTACAAATAACAGGAAGTGGCATAAGGAGAAAGTGACGACTTTGCGCGCTCTCTTCTATGGTAACCTCTAAAAATTAGCGTGAATTTACCAATGATATCAATTCAACTACCGCATCGTTTACCTAATGAGCAGAAAGCGTTCCAGAAATTCAAGCAACCAGGAACGACAACGCGATTACTTTCTACCCACTGAGGCAGTTATATTTAAGGCTGTAATTTCGGGAAGGCGAAGGAGCTGCTTTCTGATCATTGATATCATTGAAAGTTACTTTGAGCACCGAGAGATGGCATTATCAGGTATGCCCAAGAAATTATGAGTGCATCTGACTCTATCCCCTCTCCTATTTCCAGTTGGACTTTCAACACATTTCTTGACAATAAAATGGGAAAAATTCTGTAGGCCTATGCTTAATTACAAAATATCTCAGAGAAATAAAGTTATAGATTAACCATGGCAATAAAATGTTCCTGGTACTGAAATAAGCAATGATAGCAGAACGGTATCTTAACGCTTCTTTGTTAAATTAATTCTTTAGCCCTTTTTTGTACCCTGTGTTTTAGTGCATTAGTATAGGGGAATTTTTATGCTGAAGGGCCTTCAATGGCTATTCTCATTAATGAGTCCAGGGACTCCTACTTCAATATATTTCTGAGTGAAATTTTGATTTTACCCTTCGTTGTATAGTCCCTTTGGCATTTCACGCTATGGATGGATATAATCTTGTTTGGTTTATTAGAATTTTTGGCGTCGACTACAAAGGTCATTTTGCGCCCTTTACACAAGTTATATCTATACGCAGCCCGGGGCGAACACAAACATCCATGCCCACGGCAAGATTCGAACCCACGACCAGGTGGACACGAGAACTAGAAAGCCTAGGCCTTAGCTCTCTCGGCCATCTGGAAACACTGCAGTAATGCACAAACAAACCAGGTGCCGGCAAATTCAAAATTACGTTACAGGTTCTGTTATAAGGATAAAACTTAGTACTTTGCGTGTGGGCTAGATGGTGGGTCGCTTGCGAGAGTGAGTCGGCTTTTTTTTTTTTTTCTTTGTTGGTCCAACCCGCTCCGACCCTCGTGGACACATCTCTGCATTATTAAAAAAAATAACTTGTAATGAAGGAATAATACATTCGCACAGGCCTACCACCAGGTCATAAAACGGATTCAAAAAATAAAAAAATATTCTTTTAGGGGGGGGGGGGTGGAGAATTGTTGTTGGGGTCTTTAGACCTTAATTAATCCAAAATGCTTCTTCGCAGCCAAACAATTTCTTTTCAAAAGAAGGTTCGTCTCAGTGAGAGGAGGCCGCTGATGTCTTTTTTATTGCGTTGGATCGGTGAAATGAATGCTCTGCCATTTCTTCATTGTTAGAAAAAAAATTGTTTTAAAAATGCTTAGCCCATTTCCATGAAAAATACGGGAATGCATAGTTTAAGGACCCCTCTAATTACGAATTAATTTTTTTTTAATAAACTGTCGGGGGTGGGGGTCGTTAATAACTCCAAAACGGCTTATCAGAGCTAAATAAGTCATTTTCAAACAACAATTCGCCGTTCTGAGAGGATTCCGTATTTGTCGAATTTATTGAGTTTGGTTCGCTGGTTTAAAGGTTACAGCCATTTTTTAATTTTTAGAAAAATATTAATATCTCTAAAAAGGATTACCAAAATGATTTAGAACATACGCTAAGGCACAATTTAAGGTACCCGCTATGTATGTATAATTTTTATTCGGTTCTGTTATTTATCGTTTCGGAGGAGTTAGCGGCACAAAATTGGTCACGGAATTGTTTTTATTCTTTTCTTTAAATAATTTCAACATATCTTTTCGAACCATGAGTCTTTAAGTCTATTTCAGGAAAAAAAATTTTGAGTTTTGGAAACGAACACACAGGCCCTCACTCTTAATGAGTTGTAAGCCAAAAGTTTCCGTCTGTCCGTATGTGACCAATTGTGTGAAACTAACGAAGTTTCATATATTCGTCAATTTTCTCTTCAATCCCCGAAGAGCCAGCAAATTTTCCGCTCTCTATTTTCAGAGAAAAACGTTTTTATTAACTGTTTTATGATTAAAAAACCATTATTGTTTCACAATTAAAAACGGCTTGGCAAACCTCCGCTCATACTTGACGAGAGCCAGTGGCGCGAGAAAGATCTAGAACATTCCAAACCTCTTCTCACGTGCCTCTCTGCGCTCTGCCTACCTTGTGCACTATATGATAAACATGTCAAGTAGTCTCGAAATAATTTTTTTTTAATAAAATAAAAAATAAAATAAAACAGTTATTGCTTTTAAAATGTTGATTCTATACAAAATATTTTGCAGAAAATACTTTTTTATTCCGTAGACACTTGTAACAATAAAAATAAGTAGAATGATTATGAGAAAAGGAAAATTTTGTGAAAGAAGTTGGTTGTCACAAATAAATTTGCAAATATAATATATTGATTAATTATTTGGGTAAAGAAAAAAAAAATGTTACAACTGGGATTCGAACCCGCCACCTCACACTAATAATTTGATTTGTGAGTAGCAACTACGCTGCCTTGTTGAGTTGGGGACCCTGCTAGCAGGGACCCCTGCCGACCGAGTCTCGAGGACCAAACGGCAGAAAGAAGCCACGACGAAAACACCGTCTCCCCAGTCCTGAAATTCAAGACTTAGGGCGGGTTAAAACTGCTAAATCAAAACTCCAGCTCTTGTCATGGCAAGTCAAAGGTTGTGGCTGCGATTGCCGTTATGGAAAACTTTTCAAAATCTTTGACTATTGCTGGGTTCATGTAAGTTGCGTGTAAGAATGGCTGCGTGTAGCCGAGTCGTTGAAGCGCTGCGTGTAGCTTTCTACCAAAAACTGCAGGCAACCTGCAGGCGTCGAGCAGGTGGCTCGGGGAATGGGTTCCAGTTCCACGTGGATAAAGAGAAGAGCTTGTAATGAGCTTAAATCGCTCTAAATATTCGAAAAGGTGACCTGTTATCATCTGAGTGGTCCGGGGGTGTAAGCTGATTATATTGGTCGCAACATTGGGTAGAAAGTTGTGGACTGGTCGTCCCTTCGTGGAGTTGTCCCATTCCCTCTGCCATGTGATGAACGCCTCCCTGTACAGGGAACTTTTCAGATGGCTGACCGGCGGCTTAATTACATGAATCAGGCCTGCCGGGTAAATCGATGCCGCCTTCCTTGCAGTCGCGTCCGCTAGTTCGTTGCCAGGGACGCCTGCATGGACTTGCAGCCGATGCACTCTGGGGGCAGACAGTATCATCAGCTGGTCGTCCGCAAAGGCCTGACATCTGCCCTGTCCCAAATCAGCTCCGCTAATCTCATGGAACCATCCCTCCATCAAGATGTTCCACAAAATCGGACCAAGAGAGGGGCCCTGTGGGCAACCCCTGGTCATCACATAAACAATGCCATTGCTGGTCACTGTTCGATTCCTCAGGAAATCAATGGCGATTTCCGTGAGGTAATGCGAACAGTGAGTTGCGCGAATCCTCCTGCACATACTGGCGTGTGTTGGTGAGTTGAAGGCGTTCCGTTTGTCCAGGGAGAGAATCAGGGCATGATGCTTTGCTCTTCTGATCTCTCTCAGGGCATCCAGAACGCTCTTTGCCTGGATTGTGCTCCGGCCCGGTCGGAACCCGTATTGGAGGTCGCTGAGATCATTGCTGGTCTCCAGTTCGTAGACCATTCGCCGTGCAATGACCCTGTCCAGCAATCTGCCCAGTGCTGGCATAAGGCAGATGGGTCGTGTGGCGCCGTTCTGCTTGGGAATCCAGCACACCACACCTGCTTTCCAGCAGGATGGAAAACAAGATAAAGCGAGTGCGTGGTTTAAAAGTTGCTGGAGGAAGTTTCCACAAGCTTGAAAAATATGAGAGACGGACGCCACAGGTATATGGTCTGGTCCAGAAGCCTTATGCGAATTTGGCTGCCGTCTGATCTATCGGATCACTTACAATCAAAGAGGAAAACTTTCCCTTATATAACTTTAAACCGTATTTTTTTCAAAATTGGCTGATCAGTGTGCCTTAATATTTAAGTATATTAACATCCTAAAGGTACACTACAACTATACGAAGTCTCGTATAAAACTAAAATTCCGAGGTCGTAATGTCCCCTTGTTAATATTATTAGGACCAATAGGTACTTATGTTTTCACAATGTGCGTCCGTCCGTCCGTTTGTCCGTTGGTGCTCTAGCAGTCGAGCGCTTCCGAATTTTCGACTTCCGTTTTCGCCATTCGACAACTTAGGTAAATCGGTAAATCGTTAGTGGAAAAAAT
Source organism: Rhysida immarginata (assembly GCA_023313115.1). Taxonomy (NCBI): domain Eukaryota; kingdom Metazoa; phylum Arthropoda; class Chilopoda; order Scolopendromorpha; family Scolopendridae; genus Rhysida; species Rhysida immarginata. The sequence goes on from JAHWFO010001924.1 coordinate 54,960, forward strand.
CGGTGAACTATTTCCGGTTCAAAAGGTCACAAATAATATAGGGGACCACGTTTTTCACTATACAATCCTATCGGTCCTGGGCATTTCGGTTGCCTGACTTGTTAGTATTGCTATTACGAATTAAGTCGGCATCGATGTGAGAGTCATCTTGTGCCAGCTTTGAAAGTCTTTAAGCTCTGTTTTCACCGAGGGGTCTAACACTCAACAATATTATGGCAACGATTCATGAATCTGGATAATTTGATCAAGATTCAGGGAATTGTTAACGAATTTACCAGAATTCCCCGAATCCTAAAAAGTTTCAGAGATTGATTATGGGATTCAAATATTCGTATAAGATTTACTTAATAACACTAAATATATCCTCCAATTAGCAGTTTAAGATTGAAAAACCAATAAATAAAGGAAATATAAAATATTAAAAAATTAAATCACAATAAATTTTATATATTAAAGAACATCCTCCCCTCCTTAAGCATAAGGAATGTGAATGGCCTACATGATATGGACGATACTGAAAGTTTCATCAAAGTCTGTTTTTTTTATACTCTGTTTAATCTTGTTTTGAAGTCGGTTAAAACAAGTGGCAACAACTGGGCAGCTAACCCTTATCTACGAAAATAATGAAATCGAAATAAAAATTGTAATGTAAGAAAATAAACATAAAACCCCAACCCAGTGAATCGCCCCCAATTTGCAAGGGGGCATCACAATATACACGCGCTCTGTAAAATTCGGTTCCCATAGAGTAAATTCGTATCGCTGTACTGAGAGCAGCGCTGATCTTACGAAATCACTCACTAACCTGAATATGGGTCCATGATTATCCATAAGCGCTTGGAACGTTAAGTAAGGCTCTTTTCCCAAGAATGGCATGCATTCAATAAGGAGTAAACTCCTGACGTGAGGGGGGTCCCTGTTATGCCCATCGTAAGTAAAGGTAGTAGAGTACAAATCGCGATAGTATAGTCACAAGAAGGCTGAGATCGAACATTTTCAAAGACAAACGACTTGCTCAGTCCGTTTCTTGTGAATGGACCCAATCAGCGTAGAACTAGGCCAAGGGTAAAGGCCAAACAACGCGCTCCTCCTATCAGCTTCATCTGTTTTTGTTTTTATTATTTTTTTTATTTGCTCTTGTCTGTTGACCAAATTTCAAGTTATCAAGAAGTCGGATATCCGATTTTATCAGGACTTTCCACGTGATGAAGTTTTTCCGTGTTTCTATTAAGGTTGATGGTTTCGAGCATCTGTAGTGGCGTTACGCTTAGTTTTAGTTTAGCAACCCAATCTATAGACACGCTAATGGAAGGAAACGCTATTGTGTTAAAAGCAAAGCAATAACGAATGAAAAGCGGACGATGATCGTTTCATCTTTAAGGATGAATGAACCAATCAAGGATGATTCACTGAAGGAAGCTAATTTCGATGATGAACCTCTTTCGTTTTTGCTTTCATAACTGAATGGTTTACAAGGTTGTGCTTTATAAAGAAATCAACACAGACTTTGTACTAGAGACGTAACATTTTCAACTGCAACAAGGAACACGAGGGGCACTCAAACGAAGACTTTCAGCTTTGACGTCAGCTGAGTCATGTTTTTGCTTCACAGTGTAAATTAATACATCGCCCGTGAGATTAATCATCATCATTACATAGATATATAAAAATAAAATTAAATAATTTATTAGGTCTTGATGATGACTATCTCGAAACCAGGCGTACGGCATAGCTGTATCCTTACAGAAGTCTTCCTCGACGAGTACAGGCTGCGAAACTTGACCCCTGGTCCTGTTGAAAAATGTACTTTCTGTAGTCCAGAAGGATCAGTAGGATATTCTATTTCTAAAACCGAGAAGAAAATGAAATACCTGGTTATCCATTTTGAAATGGACATGGTGGCCTGCATTTTGAAATGCAGGTCGAACTTAGACCACTTATTAGAATGGAAGTCAGTATTTTTCAAATCTAAAGTGGGTCAAGTGATATATCAATCCACACTGAATGTTTCTCAGAAATTCATTCTTATTGTCAGATTTTTCACGTACTTGTCACGGTTTGGAAGCTAGCGTCATTATTTAAGGTTTGCGCGACATTGCTATTCCATGGTAAACAAGATATCGAGCCACTGACGAACAATTGTCCAATAATGAAAGGCAGTGTCACTCAACAGTTTGAAGTGTCATTTAGATTTATGGGTGCTTTTAATGAAAATTGGTTCACATTGAAATCTTTGAGAACGCTAGCTTCCAAACCGGAAGAGATAGATAAAATTTGATAAGTGGAATGAATTTTTGAGAAAGTTCTCATGTTGATTGATATGTCACATGACCCACTATCCATTTGATAAAATTGATCTGCATCCAATATAGCTGATTTCAAGATGACGGATAAAAGCCTCGTGTAGGTCCCCAAATCGATGTATTCAGATTTTGGAAATAAAGACCTCCACTGGGACTTTAGAACATCCTTTTGGAAAGGTACTTTGTAATGTACGTAATACAGAACACAGTTTATACAGAGGTTCTTTTTCTCGGTACAAAATTGTTTGTTTTTGTGAGGATATTACTCAGTTTATTGGTTTCGAACTGCGAAAACAATCTCGTAAGGAACGGGTCTACGAATGAGACTCTTATCGTAGACGCAGGTCTTGGCATTGGGCCTTGAACCTGGTGGCAATCGCAGCTCGAATGCTTGCAGGATGGACGTCAAGTAGAGGAAGAGCTGCATCTCGGCCACCTGTTTTCCTGGACATAGGCGTCTCCCTAGGAAAGAATTGGGCATCAGCATATGGGATCAACATTCCCGCAGTACATACATTGGAATAAGAGTTACCGAAAGAGAAGGCGCTGAAGTACTCGTAGGACTTGAACTTCTTCTTGTCGTCCAAGTGCCTTTCAGGGTCGAATGTATAAGGATCTGGGAAATACTTTGGGTCGTGGTTGACGGTCCAGAAGTTACAGATGACTGCTGAGTGTTTGGGAATTTCGAAACCCTTCAGAGTACTCTTCGCGTTATTGCTAGTCAAAGGAGAGTAGGTATTTGATTAATACATTATTGGGTATATCGGTAATGGGCAAGCATTTTAAGCGTAACCTCACCTGTGGAATAGTCCAAACGGTGCAACACACGCCATCCTGTGCACTTCTGCGAGGAAGGATTTCGTGTATTGCATGTCCCCAGCATCTTCCAACATAGGCTCCCTGTTTTGGCCTATGTATTCATCGATCTCTTCGTGCAGCTTCCTCTGTATGTCCTGGTGGAGTACTAGGTACAAGAAAGCCCATAGCAGAGTCGTCGAGGTCGTGTCTGAGGACGCTTCTACGAGCATGTCCAGGTGGTTTGTTAAGCTGAAATCTAAGAAATGGAAGTTCGTGTCTGCAATAATCCAAGTTGTTTGCAAGAGTAGTTACCATTCTGAAGAGTTGAGTTCTTCATACCTGAGAATAGTTTTTCGTGGGGGTCGTGGTTTTTAGTTCTTTTGTCTTGCTCAGCGTACCAAGAATGGATGAAGTTGTCCTGTTCAGTGGACGAAGAGAAGGTCGTTTTGAGTGGTCGCGTTTCCTCTTCAAGTAACGACCAGAGCCTGTACTTGAGTGTCCTAAAGGAAAGAAACGTAAGTTAGATTAAAGGGATCACAGGTCATTTTCAAGTGCTTTTCTAAAATCTGTCGTTGTAACTGGAACGTTGACTTGGAAATAAAGTTCAAAGTGGTGTCAGAAAGTGCTAGTCTCACCCATATAATTGCGACCTTAAAAATGAGATTGACTGGAAGGGCTGTTCAAATGAAACCTATTATGTGATACAGCTGACAGGATACCACTAGAATTCACAAGTTCTCGTTATGCACAGATATGCTTAACCTTGGGCAACAATGTTGCGGTGCTGGTGCCAGTAAAACACTATAAGGATTCCTTGAATTGATAGTCTGGAATCCCTCTTACATCTGTTTGCATGGAAGATTCACTAGGCCTCCATCAGATGGATTCATAAAGGCGACTCCTTGTGCACTACTCGACCTCTACGAACGCCTGAAACATGCGTTTCATTTAAACACCTTTTTAAACACACAAGTCTGTTTCATTTGATCGACCCTTATTAGGTGAACAGTGTTTCTCTTTGAGATGTGTTATGTCCAGTTACCTGAGAATCCTCTTCTCGAAGAGCCAGTTGATGATAGGCAGTTTGCGGATCCACGGGAGGAAGTTGGTAACATCGTGCGCATGTACCTTCATGAGCGTAGCTGCAGTCTCGCTCACCTGACTCGCCCAACCTGAACGGTCGTACCGTTTTCCAGTGAATAAGCTGAGGATGAGTGACATCATACTCTTGGACAGTGCCTCGTCGACGTTCACTGCCCTTCCTTTGTGGGCCCTCATTTCGTCGATGAAATTCTGGATCTCCATCTGTTATGTTAAGGACATTAAGATACCCGTGTAAAGTGAATGCTATAAAATAATGTATTATTAAAAGCCTTATCTTAAACATTGTGTACTGAGTAGACTTATATTAAGCTAACCATTCACGTGACCGACATGTATGTGACCTAGCACGTGGCATATATTTGGCGACTAAGAGGGGCAAAATCACGAATTCTAGATAATGGCAACAATCAATGTCAAACGATCTTCTCCGCATTTTCTGCAACTGGGAACTTCCTGAGTAGGTTAGATTGGTTAGACTAGTTAAATTAAGTCCAAAAACAGTCCTATGATTGGCTAGGTTAGGTCCAGTCCCACTTGTGTGATAAGGTTACGTCTAAGATCCCTCCTATGGTTAGATTAGTTTAAGTCCAAAGACACTCCTGTGATTAGGTAGGTTAGCATCAATCGCACTGGTGTTGTTAGTTTAGGCCCGAAAAAGGTAGTTCTGTGCTTAGATTACGGCAAAGACATTGGAGAATATATATTAGGTCCAAGTACCTGATCAAATTAGCTTAGCGACCTAAGATACTAGTGTAGTTAGGTTCAAAGACACTCCTCTGATAAGATATCAGGCTTAAAACAGTTGAGTGGCTAGATTAGATTTGGACTAAAGATATTCCTATGATCCGTTTACATCTAAAGACACTGGTTGAGTTAGATAGTTCCGAAGACACTTTCTAATTAGATTGGGTTCATAGTCACTCCAGTAATTAGTTCAGCTGTGTGACCAGTGATTAGATTAAGTGTTTAGATTAGGTCCATAAAACACTTCTGTGATTAGATTACATCTAAAGACACTGGTTTCGATAGATTGGGCCCAAAGACACAGATTTTAATTAGTTAAGGTCCAAAGACACTCCTTTGAATAGATTGGTTTGGTCCAATGTCACTCTTACATAAGATTAAGTTGTCTTCTAAAACACCCCTTTAATACGTTAAGCCCAAACGCACAGGTATAATAAAGTAGGTCCAAAGACATTTCTATGATTACATTAAGTTAAATCTAAAAGAATTGGATAGTTAGATTAGGGCCAAAGACGCTCCTGTGATCAGATTACATCGTAAGACACTTGTTTAGATAGGTCCCGATATACTGGCCTAATTAGGTTTGGTTCAAAGACACTCCTAGTTTTAGGAAGGTTAGGTCCAAATACACTTGTATGATTAGACTAGATTAGTACTAAAATCATTCCAATGATTAGATTATGTTTAAAAACATTGGTCTAATTAGGCTGGATTTTAAATTAGATTAAAAATGTTTTGGTCCAAGGTCAATTTTTTGGTTAAATTAGATTACTTCTGAAGATAGTAGTAAGTTAGGTTAAGTCCAAAGACATTCCTCTGATGAGGTTAGGTAAAAACCGTTGATGTTGTTAGGATTAGTCCAAGTAATTAGTCCAAGTTAAATTAGTATTGTAGATTGGTGGGGTTTAGAGACACGGGTTTAATGTCGATTGGTCCAAAGATACTCCTCTGATTATGTTAGCTTAGGTTGAAAAACTCTGTTGTGGTTAGATTAGATTGGGCCCATAAAAACTGGTCTAGATTTGATTAGATTAGGTCCAAATGCACCTGAGATTAGATGAGTATTGGGTCTAAAGGCAGTCATTAGGACCCAAAGAGCGCCTTTGATTTGTTTAGGTTAGTTCCAAAGATACTCTGATTGTTAGGTTAGTCCTGCGAAGAGGCCTCCTTGTTTAGATTAACTCACCAACCCAAATGCGACACCATTCTTAAAATAGTTTGCAATAAGATACCCTGGAAGCAGGTAGTAGAATAGCCCAATGCAACAGTTCCCAGTATTGACAGCTTTCTAGCCCTCTGTTATACGCGCTGCTAGGAATGTTTGCTTAACAACTTAAATACTTAGTAATGCAATGATGGTATGATAGTGACCTGGACAAAGTTTTTGGTGAAGTTTTTTCCGAAGCCGAGATTTTTGAGAGTGTTCATGGTAAAGTTTCGTAGCACTTTCCATTGTTCGCCGCTCTGGCAAGAAAAGGCTGGCGAAATGAATAAAATAGTATTGTAATTAGGATGGTTAATAGAGTAAAGTGCAGGACTGGATTATTTGGCTTACCTATTTCGTAATCGAACACCTTGAACGACAGTTCTGGCGGTCTGTCGCTGAATACGTTTCCTTTCTCAATGAAGGCCTCGTGGACGAGATCATAATTGCCCAATATGACGCTGTAATGGGATCCTAAGTACAGGCTGTAGGGTATAGAAAGCAAGGAGTATATACTGTATAGTGAATTATCATGTGATGCAATACACTACTAGACGTACGTATGTTGATGTACTGGTGATAGCGTCGTGGTCTGAGAGAACATTAGGGGCCTACGCTTTTTGGTCATCCTGGATGTGGTCTTAGGTGTATCAGCTGAATACTTCCGGTTGTTTGAACAACTGAACGTTGAAGTACGAGGGTTGTTCAAGAATTTTTGCCTCCTGGTCCGTAATTTTTAACATGATAATGTTTTAAGGCTGGACATCTATCTGTAAAAAACGTGATGCGAAAACCGACACCAAAAAAGTGTTACGGAAACAGTTTTCCATTGTTGTTGCACTTTTAACCATTGTTGGCGCCGGCTTGAATCAAACGCTGGAACTGAAAAGTCACCTGACCATTGTTGTCTAACCAATAATTTTTCTGCAGATCTTTACTACAGATATATTATGAAATATATTGAAAGTGTGGTAACAGATAGCGCAACTACACCACGCTGTCTTATCTAGCCGTGTAATTGCCGAATGTTTTGCTTTCAGCATTTTGAATGAAGACTAATGAATGCTAGTGTATTGGAATAAACTCTTTTCCATTATAATAAATAGATTTTATTATTCACAATTTAATTCATAATTTATTATTTTGAAACATTTAGATTTTTATGGTTTTTGTAGTCTTCAAGTTATCTAAAATTTAAGCGCTGGGTGAATTTCTATGTGCTTTGAAGTGCTATATTTATTTCTACAGATTCCTTCCTCTCTATAGACCTTTTTCAGACGCGCATTTCGCCGCTAGATGGCAGAGCAGCGCTATTTCCGTCCATCATTATGAGATGTTGACTTTTAGAGTTTCAGGCTAGAGAGTGTATGGAACAAGAACGATTTCGGCACTCGCAGGCAACCCCTTTTCTATTTCTAGTGTTTTTAGTGCTCAGATGGAAAAGATAAACAAGAAGGGTTCATGCTGTGCCGTGATAGGTTGATCAAATAGCTATTTTCGATTGCGACAACGGAAGAAACAAGTTTGTGTTGCTCGCGTGCCTTTACTTGAAGACTTTTCTTGTTTGGTGCCTTTTTCTTTATTTCCCCCCCCAGAAATGATGCAGAAAAACTGAAATGGATGAATGCAATTACCAGAAAAATTTTTTATATATCTCAAGGAAGCCGTGTTTTCGTATTATGTTTCCACAAATCATTCTTACTCAACCGCACTGCAGGGTGTATATAACTATAGAGTTGATCAAGACTTGGGCTTAAGATATCAGCTTTCAGTGTACTGGTCCGGATAACCAACTTTTTAGCGACGGATAGCCAGGAATTTACATAAGAATTTATACAGAAAGTAAATGCTGCTAGTGCGTTAAAATTTCGTTAAGTTTTAATCTTCACTATCTTAAATGGTTAATCTTTACTATCCGCACGTCACACGATGACTGATCATGTAACCAAGTGACTTTATTTTTTACTAACAACTGGGGGGGGGGGGGGGGG
>JAHWFO010001925.1:0-16591 GCA_023313115.1 Rhysida immarginata
ATTTTTTTTTTTTTTTTTTTTAAATTTTTATGAATGAATGAATTAAAAAAAATATTACTATCCATGGTTTCAAACAATTAAAATATAGACATGTTTTTACTGCCAACGTATTGATATAAAAATTTTTGTATTTTAATTTTGCCTTGCAATTTTAAAACAAAACAGAATTTTCAATTCTATATTTTCTTTTCATTTGTTTTTATTTTTTATTATTCTTCTACTGACCAGTAAAATATCTTGACTTTAACTTCAATTATGACTATGAAAGTTCAGTCATATGAAAATTCTAAAATATAATCATAAATTTTCAAATTATGCTCTTAAATTAAATAGTATCAATAATGGATGATGGTAGGTTCGTGATAGTATATAATTGATTTCATAAACAACTATAAACATTTTTCTGACATGGGAGTTACATAAAAAAAAAAAACAAAAACAAACAACCTCTGAACTGATATTAGAAGTGTTTGCAAGAGGAAAGGATGAAATTCACTCTATAGATAAGAAAACTTTCAAGGTCATTTCAGATACTTGACCACATTCCAACCTAATTATGCTCCTCCTATTCTGTATTCACCCTTTGAAGAACTGATAAAGTACCTCAAGAAAATTACTGGCAATATAAACTGATCTGGTGCTTAAAAAATTTAACAGAAATTCAGTGTATAAGTGGTTGCATGACGACTTATGATTTTGAGATATTCCAAATTTAAGCTTCCACAAGGCCCAATGCAATGGGAATTTGGTTCAATTGCTGTAGATATTACAAATAAACACCAGTGACTAAGGCCCAATGCAATGGGAATACATAATGTATAAGATACTAGTAAAACTTAAGATTCAATGATGCAATGATAATTTTCTGTTGCTAATAATGTATAATTTCACGCGACTAACATTGAAAGAAAATGGATTGTTCACAAAAGATATGCGATACCTATAAATATTGGAAAATAAAAATAAAAATTCCAAGAATTACAATTTGGAACAAGTTGTCAACTACCATATAAATTAAAATGATGCTTTTGTTTAAATTAAATACACGTAAGAGTTTTCAGGAAATTTGAATTATCATTATACATGTATTTGCATTAATCAATAAACAAAAGTTAGTGATTAGTGGTCTTAGTTTAGTTCACAGATTACAATGATTTATCGTTTTTATTTCAACACTTATCAGTGGTTGTTAAGAGATATTTTCTATCATCTTATATTGGAATTGTAGAATACACCCAAATATTTCATAGATCTGACACAACCAGGTGGTCCGAATTCTTAACTTTCGTTCAAGAAGTATCCTCGTAATTAATACTGGGTTATCATAATTCTCTGGGCATTTAATTATATAACTGCTGATATAATTAGCATGCTGCCTGTTAGCAATTTTTGTTGCTATATGAACTTCATAGCCTTCTCACGTTAATAATTTAATTATGTCCATTTTAAAATAGATTAGAGAATGGCTAAAGACATTATGTTGAGACAAAAAAAGTTTCATTCTTGTTGCTAAGAGGAACAAACTTGAGGCCTAACTGTAAAATGTCTGCATGACAACGAATATGACGTCTTTCAAGATTAATCATGCCTAGTATTGTGGGTCAAACAATTGCACCAAGCAACATTTACTTGTAACGAGATCTGTAATACAAGGAATAATTACTTAAGAAAAATGCCACATGATCTTTTGCAAATAGTTGCCAGGTTGTTACTTTACAGGATAAATATTTGAAGAAAACAAAATAGAGTATTTTTTACCAAATAAAGTCATCTAGATACCAATTATGTTTACTGTATCATATACTAAAAAAGCATTTCCCAAATGGTTTTCTGGGGAAAGTGAACAAGTATTCTCTGGAAATTTATTGAAATTAATACAATGTGCATTTTAATTCTTTAATACAAATTAAACTTCTCTCTTTTGAGATACCTAATGTCAAAACCTAAAGCATTGTTAATAATTAAAAAAATTTATGTAATGTAATTTTTAAATAAAATAATAAAAATCAAAACACAATATGGCAATAAACAAATATTTACCTTTTCAATTCCCTTTGTAGTTCTTCTATCTTTAATTTTAAAAGTTCTTCATGGCTTTGAGGAAGAGAAGATAGTGTATTATCTGTAATCATCTGAGCTGTAGTTGCTGGAAGTACCGTTGAAAGTAATGGAACAGATACAGCATTCACTTGATTTATTGCTGAGTCACCAATATCCATTGCATCAAAACTGGCATTGGAATTCACATCGATATCCATAGGAGAAGCTGATGGTGGCCGTGATAAAGGTTCTTGTTTTATCACAGTCAGTGGAGCGGTGAAAGAACTCCTCGGCACAGACGAGCTGTTTTTGCTTCCTCCTGGTAACTGTGGGGATCCTTCATGACTGTTATTTGCAGATAAATTGTTGTTATTTATTTCTGTACCATTTGATGGTGACATAGGAGTATCAGTACTAACTATCTGTGCAGTTTCATCGGAGGAAACAGCTTGAGAAGGATTGTCAACAGAAGGTGGTCTTTCAATTTTTACCGTGGATATGGAAGGGGATGTTTCTGAAGTTGATATTGTTCCAGTAAGTGTGTTACTATTGATATCAGAGTATGGCTTCAACCTTTCTATTAGCTGAGGTTTTGATCCTGATACAGGAAGGTTACGTTTCTTTAATTCTGCTTTCAAGTCACTCACTGTCATTAAAAAGAATAAAATAAATATTAATATCCAGTTAATGTTTTCTTAAGATATCTTTTAGTAATATTTGGTAATTCAATTTTTGAAAATTTAAATTATAAATAGTAAATGGAACACAGTCAAACACCTATTAAACAGGGAAAACTTTTAAAATGATATAAAAAGGAAATAATGATACAGATTATTAAAACAAAGAGCAGAGATGTTAAATTTGATTAAATTCAAAACACATTAAACTAGTATATCAGGATATTCATTGCAGACTTGAAGGCCACGAGCACTGAGGCACAGGTCTTATCACTCTTGAAACCAGCAAGTCATAGGTTCAAATCCTGCTAGGGGCAAGGATGTTTAACTGGGTCGTGTGTCCTTTACTAACAACCCAGTGTTGGGCTTTGGCCTGTTGAGGGGAGAACCACAAGTTGTTTAGGTATTTATAAATAGCCATTTCTTTATGAAGGCGATGGGAAGATCAGGAATTCTTATCAACCTTGAGAACACAGATTTCACAAATACAATGTTTGCAAATTTAGATACATTTAATAAACAACAATATTGAGTAACTGAATCATATTTAGCAAGTTCGAAAGCAGTATAAACTATTATAGATGATGCATAAACGGTTAGCATTGGATATATCTGCCCAGAAGACCACGTCAGAATCGAGATAATATTCATTAACAATCAACTCGTTTCAAATTTAGTGGCTAATGTGTGCAATGAAACAAGTAATAAATTAAAACTGGAATTAACGCTCCAAACATAAGGTAAAGACATTAATGAAAAGAAATGAAGGAAAAACTTTGGAACTTGGATTCGAACCGGGGGCCATGAATTACCTTAGTTCTCTTATGTTTGGAACATTAACTACGGTTTTAATCTATTACTTGTTGTTGTTGTTATGAAGCTCTTGCAGATGGACTACTTAGCTTATTCTGTTACGTACTACAGTAGATTCCACTTATTTACACAATAAATCTTTATCACCATTGATTTACTCAATCTATTACTTTCACATGAGTTTTCATCAGCTTTCTGATGGTTTGGAATGGAGGAATTCCCAGTCTGCGAGTCAGGTGCCTGCCCTATCATTGGGCCTCCACGTTGACTACCTCGTCGTCTTTAGGACACTTAAGAGACAGCCCTACTGTCCTGTGTCCAAAGTGGCCCAGTTAATAGAGGCGATGAGTTGGATATTCATGGTCCCCGGTTCGAATCCAGGGTGCTCAATTTTGTCTTCCATTAATATCCTTAATAAATCTTTTGGTGTAATTTACGAATCAAGTTCCCAATTAAAGGGTTGAAGCAAAACAGTGTCAAAAGTAACCTAAAATTTTTATTGTACGAGTACTCTTTTGGATTTTAGAAATAATAAAAATGTTGGTTTTATTTTTGTTTAGGCAAGCCCACACACTATATATACTAGTCATGTAGATTAATACCTTGTTTAATTAATTGAAGTGTTGTATCATACATATTAAAATTACAAGCAGTATAAAAAAAAATTCATCCAGAATTAATAATTTTAAAGTGGAACTAATATAAGGATGAAGAAGCTACTGCAATTGAGAGATAATTCATCTACAATTCCATGAATGGACTTCATAGTTATTAAGGGTTTTCTTAATATTTTCTTTTCAGTGATATTAGTAAAGATGTACATCTACTTTATTATAAAGTATAACCAACCTTTCATATCTTCCAGTTTTGAAAGACAACGATTAGTTTGCAATTCCTGTAATGAAGGAGCATTCTGACTTTGATTGTTATTAGAATTACTTGTAATGTTGCTACTTGTAACCACCAAACTAGATAATGGAATCTGGGAACCTTGTGCTTCAGAAGTTTTCTATCAGAGGAAAAAATAAAAATAAAATATATATAGTTTTCAATCCACTTAATATAAAATCAAATAAAATATTAGAAACAAGTTATGTTATCTGATTGAAATAATCTTGAAATTCATTTCTCTCAAATATTTTAGGCACTTGACCAAGAACAGAAATTGATAAATTTTTAAACAAAAAAAAAAAAAAAAAAAAAAAATTAAAAATCATCACATATGTTTATTTGCATGAATAAGTTTTTGTTTTCTTTGTTGAGATATTATTTTTAATATTTGAAAAATTTTTAAACAGTGCCCAAAGCAGATTTAAAAACCCATTTTATTAAAGAAATTTTTCTTCTTTCTGCAAACATCTGACCATATCTGTCTCAGCGTGAAACTCCAACTGACTGAGAATTTTTAATTTTTTTTTTTTAAATTTGATCAAGAATTTTTATTTATATTGAATTTTTAACTAGACAATTTTTACAGATATTAATAAGAAATCTAAAATTATTAAAAATGAAGACAAGCCATCTGTTCATTCAAAATAATGCTACTCCTATAACAGTTTATTAAATTTTAATAATGAAAAAATATTTTAACAAAAATGCTTTAAGAATATTAAGAAGTCATTCAAAATATTAATACAAATAAAATATGTTACCCACAAATTAAGTACAGTAAGTAAAGAGCCCTCACCTGAGAAACAGGCAAAATTATTTGAGGATATTTATGTTGCCATTCTAACTGCCACTGCAAAAATAGTTGTTGTTGCTGAAGTAGCAAATCATAGGAAGATTCCACTGTTGCTGAAGAGGGTACTTGATTTTTTTGTGCATTCGGAGGCCCCTAAGTGATGAAAAAACAAATATCAGCTTTAAAATTAAAACTAAATAATATCTTAACATACACTCAAAATGATTAAAGTAAAATGCTTTTATATTAAAAATCTTTTATTTTTTCAATAGAAAAAAAAAGGCAATTTATACATCCATCATACATTATTTGTTAATGGATAATATGAAAAGGCTTCAGTTTCTTTCAAGAACTTCTTGAAACAGGATTCTTAATTCAACTTATTGGTCATCCCCATTACAAAGAAACACATACAGCATTCTGTAATGCAACATTCTTAAAGAAACCGTATGAGTTATGGTTTTTAAGAATCCATGTTTACCATAAAAAAGAGGTATCTATAAAATGTTATACCAAGAAATTGGTTTCATACCAATCCCTGTTTGATAAAATATTATTTAAATATTTAACGTAAACCAGCATTTTTTTTCTGAACAAACTTAAAGAGTTTTGCATGTTGAGATGAAGAACAAGTTTATAGTTACAGATTTCAATAATATACTGGAGTGAAATGAATTCAACCAAACACTACTTATGCATAAGATATTCAAACATAAGATACTCTTGGAAGAAGATTCACTCCACTGAACTTCATGCAAACTGTCTTTTATTCCTAATTAGATTCACCGAAAAAAATTCAATAAAAATGAAAACATCTAACAAGATACAAAAAAGCTGTAGTAATTTTGTTTCGAGAGAGAGAAATCCACCAAGCTTTTCAATATCTAGATATACAATCATAAAAAACACAGTTAATTACTTTGTATGGGAACAAGAACAACAAGTCTATGGAGGAAAAAAAAAAAAAAATGCTGAATCAGGTAAGCTCTTTAATTTTAGAAGACCATGACATGTCTTGAGTGAATAATTCATGGCATGTTTTTATTACCATAATTATGAAAGGATGCAAACAATAATAACCATTCATAGATGAAATGTTGCATAGCAGTTCTAAATTATATTGCTAATCAATCAAAGGCAACCTCTAAAAATTCAAAAATTCTACAAGATAACATGCTCTGAATTCTTAACAAGGCTGTACAAAAAGATCAAACTGTACATTAGTAACATTACTGCTTTCAAGTGATTTTACAAATCTACATGAAAAGTACATAGCAATTCATTCTAAAGAAAAATGTTTAATGATTCAATTTTACTAGTTGGAAAAATTTAACAGTGATGTACTAGAAGAAAATGAGCATAATGATGACATCCTTACGTCATTGCCGGACAATGTAAAACACACGTTTGTTATTCCAACAACATCATATGGACATCATCATTAAGATTTTCACCTGTGAAAATAACCGTAGCTATACACTTGAAATACTTAAAAAACCATACAAAATTTAACGAAAAGTTTACTTTAATTAATGAACAATTAATCCATTCATTATACAAAGAAAAAGAAAATTCAATGGAATTTATGGAAGAGAAAAGGAAGACACAAATTCCAGGATTCTCAGAAAACTTATTGTATTATTCTTGTAAAACATACTATTTTTTGACTCCAGTATGTTGTTGGGGGAACTTTCCAACTGTTAAAATTGATTAAAATATTTAACATTTATTATGAATTCAACATACAATTCACATACAGAGATTAATTTACAAGACATTAACAATTTCTCCTTACTTTGTATTCATGAAACTTTATAGTTCTAGTTTTGGGTTGTGACTTGGATTTGGATTTCTTCCTACTCCGATTTTGATCTTTCCCCTCAAGTTTACTGCTTATTGAAGCAGGTGGTGTCTTTGCAATTGGTGAACCTGAGCTCATGATCGATGGCACTGCCCCAGGAGAAAGGGTAATGCTGGACGGTGAAGAAACCGAACTTATTGGAGAAAGTGTGGATTGTGCAGAAGAGCTCAGACTGGGGCTACTGACTTGGCCCACACATCCATCTGTTACGGAATGAATGTTGCCAACTTGAGACTGGTCCGAGTCTTGTGAAGGTGATAATGCACCTTCACTGCTGCTGTCTTCCTCAAAAACAAACATTGGAGGAGGATGCTTCCTTGTCTCTCCTTCTGATGTCTTCTTGAAAGATATCTGACCATCTGGAATATTTCAAGGCAAATATCAAGAACTATACCAACTTTAAACTACAAATTAAACAATCTTACTGATATTTCTCTCTCACAATGATTAAGATACCTTTAATAGCTTTAGCAAACTGTTCATCGGTTTTTAATATGTTCCCTTTTATTAATTCTAATGGTCCAGGTCGGTGGGACAGACGATCATTCAAATCGTCTGCTAATCTAGCTTTCTTTAATTGGCGTTGCCTATCTTGTAAAGATGGGTCTACTTTTGAGTCTATTAAAACAAAGAAACAAACTTAGATATATAAAAAAATAACAGCAAAGAATACCTATAAAGATGTATATGAAATGTACCTTCTAAAATGTGTTGCTGGATAAGTTCCTGCCTGTCAGGTCGACGTTGGATTTTATTCTTAAGTAAATCACCCATCTAAAACAAGCACATGCATATATATTAATTATATCAGCATAAACTTAATATTTAAATAAAAACTTTTTGCAATATCTTTTTTTAAGACTGATTTCCCATGTTTTTCCAGGATCGTAGCCTAGCCATCAACAACACTGATAATTGGGTTTGGAAATTGAAAAATTTTTCTTTTTTTTTAATACAGAAGACACGTTTTCTGCCACCCACTATATTGGACTACATGCATGAATACTTCACGAGGTGCAATCAGCCTTGTTTACATGTAATAATAGCAACTTTGTCAAGTAGTATGAAAAAGGGTATAATATCAAAATTATAATAAACAGGCCTTGGTAAAGCAGAAAGACGTAGTATATTTATTGCAACCAATGCATTCTGAAATCACATCATAGACAGGGTCGTATTACAAATGAATGATTGAGATTACATTCAAAATATAATTTTCCAACATAATAGCTAAAGAATAAAACCATTTCAGTTTAACAACCGTTATATTCTTTAATGATTACACTACAATCTTGATTAACGCTCTGGTTAGGTTCCTGAAAAAGTGGCCATTATTCAAATACTGGGATCATGAGATGTCCAGATGGCATATGACGCTTTATTTTGAGACCTTAATGAGTGTTAATCAAGAAAAAAAAAATTAAACATTTGAAATAAGTTACAAAAAATGATTCAGCATTAATCAAATAAACAATCAACAATGGGGTGTATAGTGGAAAATTATATTTTGAATGTAATCACAAGGGCAGCCGAGGCGATGAGCGTGTTTGTGTGGGCGACTGCCTGGTGAAGAGGTTGCTCTTTGCTAACGACCTTGTCCTCCTTGGGTCTTCTCGCACGAACCTTCAACATGCACTAGACCAGTTTGCAGCCAAATGTGAAGAAGCTGGGATGAAGATCAGTGTGGCTAAAACCGAGGTTCTAGCCCTTTCAAGACAGCCTGCTCAGTGTGCTCTCCATGTTAGGGGAGCCTCATTGAGACAGGTGGAGAAATTCAAGTATCTCGGGATTGCATTCACGAGAGATGGACGACAGGAGAAAGAATTGGATGCTCGGATTGGTGCAGCAAGCTGTGTCAGACGTGAACTGTGGCGATCCGTGGTAACGAAACGCGAGCTGGGTAACAAAGCCAAGCTCTCAGTCTTCAAATCTATCTTTGTCCCCATTCTCACCTATGGTCATGAAGCTTGGGTAATGACCGAAAGAGTGCGATCACGGGTACAAGCGGCCGAAATGAGATTTCTGAGAGGTGTGGCAGGTGTTACCCTACTAGATAGAGTGTACAGCAGCACAATAAGGGAATCTTTAGGTGTTGAGCCACTACTTCTCTGCATTGAGAGATCTCAGTTGCACTGGTATGGCGACGTGATATGGATGCCGCAAACTAGTCTTCCTAGGCAGTTGTTATTTTCCAAGCCGGTGGGTAAGAGACCAAGGGGTCGGCCTAGAACCAGGTGGCTAGACTACATCGAGAATCTGGGTTCGAGTCGCTTGGATATTACCAGGGAGGACATGCGCCTGATGGCGGAAGATCGCGATCGCTGGAGATCCTCCATAGGGCTGCTGCCCCCGCGACCCTAACGGATAAGCGGGTTTGAAAAGTAAGTAAGTAAGTATGTAATCACATCATTAAATTTTCATTTGTAACATGACCCTTTCAATGACATACTCAATATGTATTGGTCCCAATAAATATTCCAACTTTTCTATTTTTGATGAAGTTGTCATACTTCTATTCAACTGTTCAAATAGATATGTAAACTTAGTTTTTGATTTATAATTAATGAATTTCAGTTTTATGTTTTCTATGTGAACATTTATGGATGGAAAAATTAATTTGATGCTTGCTGAATTTAGAAATGCTATTATATTTCCTCCTATGAGTTAATGATATCTTGATTTTCAACTTCAATAACTCGATTTATTAGTCCCCCTTTCCTTTTCTTTTTAAACGAGATACATTTCTAAGAATGAATTAAACCCATTAATCTAGATAAGATTTACTTCATTCAAATTGTTGTACAACATTCTTAGAAGTGATCTAAGCTTGAATACCAGAGGATCCAAGAACAATACTTGTAATGTTACTTAAATTACTTTAAAAATACCCTAATATTATAGCAGATTATGTTAACAAATTTAAAAAAATGGATTAATTATTAAACTGAAAAATACATTAATTACTAATTAAAAGAATAAATTGAAGAAATTTTCTACCTTGGCTCTTTCCAACTTTTGCCGCTGCTCATGAAAAGCTGGTGAAGTTTTCAGAGCTGAACAAAAGAAATAAAAAATTAAATAATTTGATTTAAAAAAATAAAATATAAAATTAGGAGAGTTCTCCCCTAGACTTTCTCATATGCTCCACATAATTTAACTTATAACGTGTGGTCAAAAATGATTGTGCCTACGAGTTATGCAACCAAATGTTCAACAGAAATAAAACTAGTGGTCTGATGTGTGTTTATTGTTTATTTCCTGATGTAAGCCGAATGGGAAAAATGTTTCCTATAAAAGTAGTTTCTTTTTTCCAAGACCTATCCAACGACACACTATTTACCCAGGTTTCCATTTAAAGTTTTTGCGTGGACCCCGGGTGCTCCCATTTCCAGCTATGTCCAGAAAATGGGATAGCCATCATTAATTCTTCACATAGTCTTTAATCATGTAAATTTTTTCCCCAAAGCTCTAAGACGTCAAACTTCTGAGAGGGAAAAAAAAAAAAAAAGCCAGATATAGAGCCTCTGAAACACCCAGTAGATGTTAAGTATTCAGGTAAAGCATCCCTTTTTCTTGTGCAAATGGGTTGAAATTTGATATCTAATTACCTTTCATCATTATAAACACCTATATTAAATTTTATTTGTTTACCTTTATTTAAAGTCCTATTTATATGAAGAAAATCAAGTTTGTTTTTAGGTAATGTACAACTTCTGGTTGACAGATGGTCCAAAAGTTGATAAAAATCTGCAATTTTGGTACAAGGACTAGCTACCAAATTTCATCCGTCTAGCTCATTGCATTTTTGAGTTATCGTGTTCACACACATATGGAGACACGTTCCAAAAAAGGGAGTGTTGGACTTAGGTCTAAAACGTTGAGATTTTTTGAGTTATCTTGCTCACTCATAAACATAATTCTAAAAACGTGTTTTTTGAACTTAGGAAGGTCTAAAATGTCGAGATTTAACAAAATCTCTGGGTTGAATGTTTTGACGATACAAGATAGTAAAATGAAAGTAGTAGAAGAACAACTTCTATGGTCAAATAGCCAAAGTGACCAACTTCTATAGAAGTATAGCAGTCAGGTAATGGTAGACTGGTAACTTCAATTGAAAAAAATGATGCACTTAATATTGCATTTGAAAACCACAGATGGCGATTTCTATATGAAATTTATTGCAATTTTCCAGTGGTGTCATTTTCATTTTAACTTTATTAAATGACTTCAACTATCAGATGATTAGGAAGATAGATTCCCTACTTCCAGATATGAGGCCTGCTCCATTATGTGGTCATTAAAGTGGCTTTAATAACCTACAGGACACAATGGAGACCGCACTTTTGTATCCACATCTGCATGTCTACCCAATCACAGAATTTTTCCTTTCTGCTTTTCTTTATTAAATCAATATGCTAATAGACCTGATGGGATGATACGTTTATCGTAAGTATAAATACAAAAGGACTGGTTAAGAAGAGAATTTTAATTTTAAAGTGAAGTTGGTTAATAAATTTAACATTAATCACAGCACATTTACTAACACAAAATTCTTATAAACATGAAAGGTACAGATCTAGAAGATTTCAGATTAGAGAGAGCTATAATGGCTCAGTATTCTTCATATACTCCTTTGATTGCATACTGGGTCAAATAAATATAAAATTTATTTAATATCTGTCTAGTTATTTCTTTATTCTATCCAGAAATTAATCATCAAAATCTTTTGTAATCATAAATTTATTTGTAAATATCCTGTTACTGTATCTAGCTTCATCAATTTAAGTACACTGTAATACCAAATTATGCACAAATTCATAATGAAAAAAAAATGTAGCATATAGATTATTTTAACATTTTTATAAAAACTAGTAACCCCTCTCTCTGACTCCAACTAATTCAGTTAAAGTCAGAAATTGGCAATGAACTTGTGTACTTAGTATCAGCAAATCTTTAAATAAAAACAGGGGAAGAAAATAAAAGAGTAGATCAAGTCAGGTGATCTACTTAAGACTTAATACTCAGCAAAATTTGTTGACAACAGATGTGATTTCATATTAAAAGAATTACGTCCATTCTTTCTTTTTTTACTTTTATTAAACATAGGTATTTAAATTATCCCAAGTTAATCAAATCAGATGTTATATTTTTTCAGTTCTAGTAAACTTTGTGACTATTCTTTGAAGAGTCTGCATAAGGTGCAAGTGATAACTACAGAATTTAAAAGTGGTAATTCCCTCAATGTTTTTTTAAACAAATCTTTGTAAATGTATGGATTTTGAAATAAAAGAAAGCATTTTGTAATAGGGTAAATGTTTTTTTTTATCTCTAATTTACAGATTTTCAACAGATATTGTAAGATATAGGAAAATGAACATGTAACAAATTTTCTAAGATGACATATGTATGTTTTACAGAATGCTGAAGTGTACAAATTTTTAATTGGAAACAATTTGCATTAAAAAAATGGCACTTCCTATCACTTTTAAATCGCCCTCTCTACCAGGAAGGGAAGGCGAACATGTTATATTATGCAAAAAATAAAAAAATAAAATAAATAAATAAAAAAAAAATATTTAAAACAATGAAGTTTTAAAAGCAGGTTTTTGAAAAAGTTATTTGTCCTGCATCTCACCTTAAAACTCAGAATAGCTAGGGAAAAAGGCAACTCATGCAGACTAAAAATACATGAAATGGGATGCCACAAGTGTCACCTAATTCACAAGTTTTCTTTTAGCTTATATTTCAAAGAAGAAAACAAACCACTAATTTTAAAAAGTAAAGAGAATTTATTTTTTTTTTATTTTGTTAATTTATCTTCCCCTCCCCCCTGCTTCTTTTTAATGTCTGAGATGCAAACATGCATAATTTCTTCTAGCCTTTCACTTGAAGAAAAGAGTGATATTAATTCATATATGGAACACAAAACTTAAAAGAGAAAAAGGGGAGAGGGGTATTATTAACCAATAAAAATAACTATTACTGACACATTCTTCTCTTAGGAAATATAACTGAAATTGGGACAGAAAGTAAAAGAAGTATTATGAAGATTGTTGATAAGAACCTATAATGAACACATTTTTAAATCAAAGTCCTTTGGAACATTTGATTAAAGTTGATTAAGTTCATAAAAATCTTTTTATTTGAAAAGAAAAACGTGTATTTTTCATTTTATTGAAGCAAGTTTAAACTATTCTATGTACAAAAAATTAATGGAGGGGGAAAAAATAAAGCATTTTCCAAAGACTTTCCTCTTTAACCAATGGCCTTGGCATAGCTATGAAGAAATTTCTTAATGAACCACAAATGTAGACACTAAAACATTTTCTGGCCTTTAACATCACTCAGTGCTTTTTTTTCTCCCCTTCCTGCTTCAAACAGACAATAAAATAAGAACTCCAACATTCAAGTTAAATTTTCCAGCAGCTAAAAATACAATAAGAGTATTTAAAGATAAAGTCAAATCAATTTCTATTTGTTATGATAAATGCAACATGGCAAAAGCCACTATATAAAACATTTCCCGAAGTATGAAGAAAAAACAAAGTAAAAGATATAGTTTACAGCTCATCCAATAAAAGAAAACTTGGATGTTTTAAGCTTCCGATTTTGAAAACCAAAAGAAAAGCAGATTTTCACAAAGAAAATTAATCACCTTTCTACAATAACAAGATGAAGGAATAAAATGGACAGATTATTATGCGAGTGGAGTAAGTTCAATCTAGGAAAAAATTTAGATTAAATTTCATTTATATACAATTTTGAGCGTGAAATGTTCATTTATATAAGATTTACAATTTATATGAGCTATGTCCAGAAAGTAAGTTCCATTTGATAGTAAAAAAAAAAAAAAAAAAAAAAAAAAAAAAGTACCTCCATACTTAAACCATTTTTGTACATAGCTCCCACCATTTTGAAGGCAAGACTAGTTTTTGTATCCCTCTTCAGAAAAAGTTGCTGCCTGTAATGTCAACCACATAGTGAGAGCTTTAGCTTTTTAGCTTCTTTTACACAGTCATCGTTGTTGAACTTCTGGCCACCAAGGAACAACTTGGTGCAAAAAGAGATGACAGTCGCTAGATAAAAGCAACCAGAAGTTCAACAACGATGACTGTGTAAAAAAAAAAGTGGTCACTAGGTAGTTGACAATACAGACAGCAACTTTTTATGAAGAGGGGTACAAAAACTCGTGCCCTGCTATGATAAGTGCCTTCAAAATGGTGGGAGCTAAGTACAAAAATAGTATGGAGAAGATTTTTTTGTAATAAATTTTTTTTCATTCTGGTGTGATTCTTCTTCTTCTTTTTTTTTTTTTTTACTACCAAACAGAACTTAACTTTTTCGATGTACCTTGTATTTTAAAATATCCATATGCTTTGAATTCAATTTTGTTGGTATACTAAATTGCTTAATCCCTAAAAATCTTGAAACCAGGAAAAATGTACACCAATTTCAAAACAAACAATTCAAATATATCTTCGTATTCTTTCATCCAATTATTACAACACAGATATTTAACTGGCCATGTGCAAACTTAGACGCATCACCTTTTCAAGTTAAATTATGGAATACACTCAGCAATTCGTCCCCTAATAAAGTTATGTAATAAGAATGAAAATTAAGAAACCAAGATTAACAATATTTCTGAAATAATTAACTTGTTGAAAATTTATAAACAAACAACTAGAGCTAGCAATGAATAAAAATCAGATTTTCTTTTTGATTAAATGTCAAGAAAAGATGTCCAAGTTATCCTTTGCATCTTGAACCTATTCTATATAACAAACAGCTTAGAAGAATCTGCAATCTGTCCATCTTAAATTGTATATGGGAAGACAGAGGTTCATGTGTTTATTGACGATAATAGTGAACCGAAACTGAAGGTACTGCCAATTTCTGCTTTTGGGCTTTCAGCTACAATTCGTAATGCTATTGGTCGATATGCGAAAGGACTGGCCAATAGCATTACAAACTAAAGCAGGAAGTCTGAAAACAAAAGTTGGCAGTACCTCCAGTTTCGGTTTCACTAACATCGTCAATAAACTCTTAAATCCAAAATTTCAGTGAAGCAGCTGAATTAGAAGCATTAAAGGCCAAAAATAATGAAAAAGTTAAGGGTGAAATATGAAGACCGCCGACGATTTAGAATATTCTGGATTCCAAATGTTTTCTTTCGAAATCCTTTACAGTGTATTTTTCAGTTTTGAAAATTTTAGTGTTGTGTGAAAAATAATATACTCCACGATTACTTAGAATAACAACGTTTCAGTATAATTAAAGACCAGCATCAAATATCAATTTAACCTTAAACTGGATGGTTATTATAAGAATGTGGAGCAATTTCTGATATTGTTTGGTCAAATATAAGAATGAGAAACTATGACAACTCCTAAACAGGTGTTAACATTTCTATTATCACAAAGCTTTAGGGAGCCGTTATTGACAAAGAAATAAAATGTAAACAGAAATGACCAATGGAATATAAGGTTGAAGAACATTTAATGTGATTCGCCTAATATAAATTATAAGTCCTTAATACAGGGTGTCCCATAAAGGACTCTCCGATTTTAAGAGCAAATATCTCGGAAACAGAGATTGATAGAAGAATGAAACAAGTGGCATATTTATTTCGAACGTCGTAAAAATCTGATACTGAAGTTTCAAAACTAGTTACAAATGTTGCAGACAGGTGGCACTGCATGTTGCAGTTGCAGTACAGAGTCTGAGAAATAGGCTATAAATGGCTTGGTGAATTTGGATCTTGAACAGAAATGTGTAAGGTGTTCTTTAGTATTCTCTGGGTGCTGGATCACTTTAATCTGGATTCATTTGTAACTTTTCGAATGGAATTCCTCGGATTACGTTGAATAACTGCAGAAACTGTCGCAACATTTTCAGGAATAACTGCAGATTGCGTGGGGCCAATATTTCCCACAAACTCATCAGTCATGCTGCCTGTCAGTTCAAATTTGTTGAAAATCTAGTGGATTGTTTTCGCATCAGGATCTCTTGCAACTTTAAATTGGGATAAGAAACTGCACTTTGTTGCCGTAGGACTCCAATTTAACAGATGGTACTCCAGTACCAGAGAAAAACGTTGCTCCACGGAATACACGACTTCATCCACTTCTTTTGGGCGCTATGTACAGCGCCACCTGTCGACAACATTTGTAATTAATTTTTGAAACTTCCGTATCAGATTTTTAAGGCTTTCGAAATAAACATACCACTTGTTTCATTCTTCTATCAATCTCAGTTTCCGAGATATTTACTCTTAAAATCAGGGAATCGTTTGTAGGACACCCTATAACTATTCTAGGTTATTGGTGCTAAATAATAATTAAGCAGTAAGTGGTACGATTTAAGGATCTGACTGCCTAGAATAAATGCATTTCGTAAAGAAAGCTAAATATTTAACTTCATCAATCCAACAAGCCATCCAGAATCCCATAAGCGCACATATATTAAAAGCAAAAAAAAAAAAAAAAAAAAAAAAAAAAAAAAAAAAAAAAAAAG